>JAOXYB010031620.1:0-30399 GCA_028565635.1 Phoronis ovalis
CAACTCTGCTTGTAAGATAAATATTCCATTTGACTGAACCTCTATCCAATGTCAGAAATTGTCAATTATTTTTCATAACAAAATATAACCCATATTTATGCCAGACTGAAGTTTATTGGGAAACTAGGGGACCCGTCAAAAAGGTACTATTTTCTTTCCCCAGGTATGTCAACAATAAATAGATAATCTCAAGGCCAGGAGTATCCAATCTCCTGAGATTCGTGACAACTTCAGATCATTTCCCTGTTATAGCAGTTTTGTCCCCAATATCATATTGTTTGTGTGAGCCTGGGATATTTCAAGTATTTCCTCATGATAACTTGTTAGTGTTGCTTGTTTATCAAGTGCAATTGTACCTAAGCGCTGATAGATTATCTCAGATATAAACCACCTGCATAGGTGAAAAAATGTTTTCCTTTTACCTGAATATTCACTGGAGATAGCTTCATTTGTTTAATGTATGTATTCATTGTAGGACACTTACAACAGGATGATCTTGTTAATAATGTTTTGGAAATATATGCTTTCCATAAGTCCTTTATCACTGAACTATTTGCTAGTGGTGCCACCAGCTCCTGTCTCTTACATTTCTTGTACCCAGTTTCTGTGATTCTGATTGTCGATTTTCTTGCTATATGGTGATTTGAGATTTCAATGATAATTTAGAAAGTCTAAATTGTTCTATTTAAAGATTGTTTCCACTGAAATTTGCAATAATATTCTTGCTAAAATGTTGTTTCTATCTCTTTCAGCTGTATCAAGCAGCCGATTCCTCTCGTCCTGCTAATGCTCCCAGCGTAAAGTTTGTCAAATTTGATGCTTCACTTGGCTATGGACATGTTGATATTTATAAAGCACCAAATCTACCAAGTATCATCATGTAAGCACTTACTAGGAATTTGACTTCTATCTGACTTCTTGATAATGTTAAATAAAATACACCTTTAAATTTTGTAAAAAGAACATAGTATTTTGAGTTGTATTTTTAGATCTTCTTGCTTATAGCTGCATATAGCCAGCTTGTAAAGTTCCCTTTGGCCTATAAATGTTTATCATTTAAAAAAAGAATATAGAAATTTGACGAAAATCTTCTTAGATATCTCCATTAAATATTGGATTAAAACTTTAGACCCACGGAATCCCTAACCACTAAATATTTACAAGTAAAAGATATCCTACCTTGAGAAAATCTTTCATTTCTCTCTAAAACATGTTCACTTTATGACTTCAGTTGAATAGTTTGCTTTCAACAAAGACCAGCAAAGACAGCAGCAACATTTTTTAATGTTTTGCCTTTGTTTTTCAGAGAATTTATGAAAAAATAATATTAAGTGATTCGCCAGTTCAGCAGAAGAAAAGATTTTTCAACAAAATTACCAGAAAACATTTTGGTATCTAGTCTTAATTGTTATTGTAGCATCCTAATTTTACTCATGGCTGTGTGTTGTTCAACAGAGGAAATGATTTTTCAACAAAATTACCAAAAAGGATTCTGGTATCTAGTTTTACTTGTTATTGGTAGCATCCTAATTTTTACTCAGGGCTCTGTTGACTACCTGTTATGTTATTAGCTTTTGCTCAAAGTATTTTTAAAATAATATATGTTTTATGTATGAATGTTATTGCACATGTAATGCAACCTTTTTGGAATATTGTGATAATGCAAATTATCTCAAATATCAGGCTTTTATCATAGGTATTGAACTGTACACGTATTTACACCTATATATTTAATATAAAGAATTTTTTTTTGAAATATGCGTTGTTGTTCTGATAATCATGTGTATTCAACAGCTATATCTGCTTCATGTATGTTACCTCTGATAAGTTATAAATATAGACAGCCTCCTGAACCAGAAGAGCAGCCAACTTCGTTACTGTCTGGGCATGTTTTGCACAAAAAAAATCCAATTTTGGTGTGCTAGCTAATTTTATTGAGAGACTGATCTGATACAAACTGTAGTTAAAATACCAGAATAGACTGTGTTAGTAGTTGATATTTGTGTGCTGATAATTGATTGGATTCTATCGGAGCGTGAAATCAGCTTAAACCCAAACCCAGGTGAATTTAGTCCAAAGGTACAGACAAACCAATTATCTATTAGCCTGGCACCAGCTATATTGTTCAATACAGCTTAAATGTCTGCCACATAGCGTGTATCTATTGTTCCCTTTACCTTTGATGTATTAAGTATATTTCATATTCAATAACTTGCTATTTCTCTTATCAGCTGAGTGAGCTAATCCCCCTAATTCAAGGAATTCCATGCAGCTGGTCTATTGTAAAGGTTGTTGTTGCTTACAAGTCTGTTTACAATATACAGACTCCACCTTTATTTGTCATATCTATTCTTATTGGCTGTATTTTAGTAGCTTGCTTGTCATTGGTCATTCTGTTACCTGTTGTATTCACTTATATACCTCAAATCAAGGAATTTGAGGAGTTGTAGTTTTGTCAAATATATATCATTATATTAAGAAGCTGTTTTTCTCCAAATCGAACCAACACACAACCACAGATTCTCTTAGCACCTCTCTGTTTAATCCTAGTGCATCTATAGATCTTATGTATATACCTTATTATATAAAATACACAGGATTTTAGGACAATTATCACATTGTTTTATCAGCTGTGGGTTTCCTCAGGTAGTGTTGTTAAGTGTGGTATATATAATCAGTTGTTAGCTATTTCCTTTGAGTTACCTGTACCAGGTGTTGACTGGTACTTCCTACTTTTGGCATTGTAAGTAAACTTGTGGACACAGATGAATCATAAATTATTAAATCATTTATGACATTTTGCACTTTGTGTTAATTAGTTAACAGATGGATGATAATGAAAGCTCCAGATATTAAAATTTTTTAATACAGGACTTCTGCCTGTTTTAATATCATATTGTTATGGTATCTATTGCACTGCGATTGTATGTGTTTTAGAGTTGAAATGTTATTATCTATTGTCCGTCTATTATAACTTATAACTGCTATTTAGAAAACAAAACATTGAAGCAATGGTATCAAATAGTAGTATCAATGCAATGAAGCACTGATGTATACTGTGTTTCTACAGCATTCTACAATTTGTAAATGGATATATACAATTATATGAACTGTCAGTGCCACTCATCAAGTTTCCAACAGTGATTTTCAATTTCAGTTGTTTTCCTAAAATGTTGTTGCAATTGATGTAATAATAGAGTATCTTAGTTTACAGAAATATTTATTTCTTTAGTTGCTGGAGATTCCTAACGTTTACATCAACATTGTTGTCTTTGATGTTGTGGATGTGTGTTTATGATTAACTTCAATAAATATTTGTTCTCAATATAGCTGGGTTAATGCCCATTTGTTCAAAGTGTAATAACCAAAGAACCTATTGTGGTGGTCATTTCTGCTTTTTATTTTCCAATTTGGTACATAATAAAATGAAAGTCAGCTAGAAATTTGGAAGAATTGCATTAATGCTGTTAACAGCAAAATATCGCTGTACATGTGCCCCGACCACATACTAACCTGAACATTTTGAAAAGCTGATTTAGTTAAAGGAAGATTTAAAAAAATGCATTTCAGAGGCCATTCAACAAAAATTTGGTTGCGAATGTAATAAAAGGGCGTGTTTTTACTACCTGGTCCCAAAAATGAAATAAAATAAATATCTGCTTTTTAAGAAAAAAAATGCCCAAAAACAGTTACTCCAATCTGATAAAAAAAGTCACGTAAAGGGATGAATTTTTCCAAAAATTGTAAGCCTTATCCATTGGACACCCACAAAATATTTTAAAATTGCACCTACAGATGCATCGAACCTATACTCCAGATAAAAATGATTTCTATCTACCAAACTATTGAAGATTTTTTGAGATGTTTCAATCCTTGATGATGAATGAGTGTAGTTTCATTAACTTTCTTTAACACGGGACTCGGTACGCATACACTTGAAACATGTATTTTGCATGTCACGGTTATAACTCGGGATATGAAGTGGATTTTTAAATTTAAAAATATAAATTCTGAATATTTCCACCAGGAACGAAAGAACCAAGTGACATGTGATATTATCATCAAATTATGAAAAGGTGATTTTCATGTGGTTGTTAAGTTACCGTGAACAGAATTTGTCTAAATGACAGCACAACATGCAAAATTAGTTGATGATAATATTTTTTGGTCCATATAATGTGCCAGTAATGACAAATTTTTAAGTAGTGTGTCTTTAAGGCCTTGCATTGTCTGTCATATTTTTGAGGCAAAAATAAAGTTTTCCCAATTTGTTAGCAATGCAAGCAATAGTTTCATACTGATTGCATCTTTTCTAATAATGACATTCGTAAAATTTCTGCAAGTATATGCAGGTCAAAAAGGCAGGCAATTTGGTGTCTGAAAAGGTTCAGAATGAGTCACAGTTTTATGTGCCGTGTATCCAGTCAAAATGGCCAGTCACTTTTGTTCATTTATTTATTTTATTATACTTGCTTCCTGATTTACAGTGAATTATTTCATTTAGCATATAATTATCATGCCAAAATTTTCATAATCAAATTATTTAAACAAATTAAAAAAGGGAAAGCCTTGTAACAGAATAATAGGTTTAGTTAATAATCTACTGCTGATTGACAGGGCTTGTTATTATCAGACAATATATTTACATCATCTGTTTTCCAGCCAGTTTTATGTGTGTGATCCCCATTTTTGTGGTCAATTAAGCTAGAGAACTAATATTATTGTTTTGTTTAATATCAACCAAAGCTGATTGTCTGCAAATGAAAAGATAGGAAATTCTCACATCATTACAATATCTTGTAAGCCCCAGAAAAATGCATATCATTTTTATGCAAAATTACAATTTTATGCATATGCACTGAACATGTCAGAAAAATACATAACTGGCTTCACTGTATTGCAATTTGCACTATCTTATGTTTCATTGTTTATACAAGCAGGCTTTTCGGTATTTAATAAAATTAAACATTGCCTTTTTTGAAGAGGTATTGTGAAAGAAGAGAAATAGTTATAACATTATTTCTTGAATGACACTTCTGCACTTCCTGTGTTAGCTCTGTCAAGTACCTGTGGTTTACCTTCTGTATAAATTGTGAATTCTGCAGAAAAACACAATAAAATAGATTGCAGGTTTATCTGCAAGGACATTAAAAATGAAAGACAGCCAGCTGTGCTTTGGGAATGTCCTTTAATGACATGTTATCTTTAATGTTAGAGGACATTGTACTTATATAAAAGTCAGTTCAAATAAACAATTACAAATCTATCTTTTTTTAGTTTGACTTCTTTGATACAGACAAAATAAAACTGCACCAACATATATAACTTTGTACCCTTACATAAATACTACGGACTTGTTTTGTGTGGATTTTTTTTATTTTGACTTCATTTTTTTTCTTACTTTATTGTATAAACCACAGATTGCTCTAAAAATATAACTTGCACTTAAAAGATTGTGTTTCTATATAACTGGACTTTGCACCTGAAATTTTGGTACCATAAGCTAATATTATCATTAGAAATGGTATGACATTTCCGAATCTTGGCTTGAACTATTGTTCAGCACTATTGTATCAATTATATATCAGTAACTTGTGTGAGTATCAATTTTTATCTTGATGGCCTTTAGGTCATGTTATGGGTGAAAATAATGCAGTAATAATTGCTGATAGTAGAAGCAGATCCAGGATTGTAAGAATGATAAGTTGGTAAAGGTGAATCTAGTTATTACTCTTATTAAATTCGGATGTACACACCTAATCCTGTAAAAAGGGTTATATGCCTCTGCCATTCACCGCAAATGAGTAATTCATGAATGTACAAGTGATATATAGAAATGAACTCTCGAAAAATGTTAAACATTCCCATTTTTAGATACTTGTTTTCAGATTAGCATAACGGGGATATTTTTTCATAAATTATTGTCAAGCAGTCTAGATAATTAATCTGGAAAATTTTGCATTTGATATGATGACAAAATAAGAAAAACGTTTCATTCTAAGAAATATGTTAAGAGTATACGAGTATAATGTTAATGCTAACAGAAACTTTTTATGAATTACAAGTCATAAACTTGTAACAAATACAGAACAAAGATCATTGACTCTAAACGATTAGTATTTCATGACATACAGCTAGACCAGATTAAAAAAAACAACTCATAAGCTATATTCTATTTTAATTTACCGACATAAATGACAATTCAAAAAATTGTTTTGAAGGAGCAGAAATTATTAATTTATAAAAGAATAATTTGTACGAAGTGATTGTACCAAGTGTTTGCATCCCCTCCTTAATATAACTTGCAGTCAGCTGGGGGTCTGTGGCAATCAAGTAGTCAACTATTAACCTTTGTGTTCTATTGCTCTTACCTTTTTAACAGTTATTTAGACAGCACACTTATGGTGACATAAACAACTTTAAATTTCCCTGAAGATAAAAGGATTATATGATATACAAATATATGAAAATATTAGAAGTAAATGATCCTCACCTTTCTCTGAAAGAACAAACAAAAGCTAGGTCAGTCAAGGACCATATAATGCCTTAATGTTTAATAAAAAATATCAAATAACAAGGACAAACTAATATACATAAAACAGTCTGAGCACAGCCTAGAAAATATCAAGCAAATTTATTTTTTGTTAAGTAGCTAAATTATTAAATTAAATTATCAGTTTAATGGTGACTGCTCACATTATACAGAATGATCATAAAAATTAGAATACTGACTGGAAAAATAAATATTTTTGAAACAATGTATTAACCTAAAAACACTAATTAAAACCAGGATTTATAATATCTATGACCTGGGTCAAATTAAAATTTCTGGAATTGAAATAGTGTTTGAAAATAAGGGTGATGCTACAAAACATTTGAATAATAAGCAATGAGTAGGCTCTAAGACCACTTTTATAAGAGTACATATTATATTTAGTAACAAACTTTCATAGAGTAATATGTAGATTTAATTAATCAAATAAGAATTATGACATACTAATCTTGCTTCCAAACGCTTAGGAAAATATTCTGTTTTATCTGGCCGCTACTAGACCTAAGTCTGTTAAGTATATGTTATTATTAAGATATCTTGTAAATTGATAACTAAAGAATTTCAGTTATGCTATTGTTTTAATCTGTAATGCACAATATATACACAAAATATAGGTGACCTTTGTTTGTTGACCAGTTCTTATCATAAATTGACCCCCTGTAGTTCAATCAACAGGTATGCAAATATTTTTCCAAACATATTTTTTGCATTCCTTTAGCTGAATTACGTTATTTAATCACGAGAAAAGGTGATAAAAAATAATTGTTTTTTTTACTAATTTCGTGTCACTAGATATGAGTAGTTTAGTGTTTAGTTCCATTTATTAACACAAGGTGGTTCCTATGTCATTCCCACACCTTAAATAAACCTGCATGGGTTTATTCTTGGGTATGTTTACTTCCTTTTTTCTATTCAAAAAATGATCTGTACTCGCATGTAAAAGCTTTTTATCAATTCGACTATTAATTTTCCTTTTATTATAAAGAATAGTGAATCACATTTCAATCACCTTTGCTCAGTCCACTATTCCAGTGTCCCTATGTGAATGAAACCAAATGACGTCACTGTGTCAACAACCAATCATATTATATTTCGAGATGCATCGATGCGGTGGTTTAGTTGTGTTGAAAGCGTGTAACTGGAGGGTTGTGTTTTTCTTATTGTACTGGAAAGTTTTGTAAAACTATCATAACTTTTAGTTTGGAGATTTTCATCGTCGATTAGTTTCTCACTGATATCTTCGAGCAACAAAGAAGTTAAATTTACGAATATTCTTTATCAATTTCTGCTGAAATTTGTTCGTGAGAAAATCATTATTGTCTTTGGATTACATTTACAATTTATGATCGTGATGTCGATTGGTAGATCATGAACTAGTTGGGTGTTTTGGTGAAAAGGAAATATAAAATAACTGCTCAGTTGCATAGACCTTATAAAATGCCACCACAAGCAGCAGATATGGAGCATCATTACACATTCCCTGAACCATCCCCGGAACCTACAGGCACGAAAGTGAAATGTGTTTTAGTTGGAGATGGAGCAATAGGAAAAACTAGTCTTGTAGTTAGCTATACAACGAATGGTTACCCGACAGAATATGTACCCACAGCGTTTGACAATTATTCAGGTAATTATTTGTGAAACGTAACATGGTGTTAAATCCAGGTATTCGGAGATATGATGCCTATTAGGTCTTTATAGTATAATATTGTCAACTCTAGATTGTACAGTCAACTAGTCTTCACACAAGCTGTTTTCGAACCATCCCGCGCCGTTTTGTGCCAAATAATTTGAATGGAATGAGCGTAAATAAAACCAAATATGGAAATATTGCATCAAAAATTATACTTCATATTTGGAAATGTTGCGGTTATCATTCATTACTTAATTATAACTATGGTATCATACTAAATTATATATGCCACAAAGGTGATGTGTACTTAAACTAACAACTAGGAGATCTCCACTGAGATAATATATGTAATTAATGTGTCATGCTGTTAGCAGTATTCATAATGTTCTAGTGTGCCTGTTATAATTAACACTTATTTAACTTCCCCAATTTAATCTTGTAAGCCATAAAACATGCCCCCCTGAATGAGTCCTGCAACACTTAATGTTACAATTTTGGTCAGCTCACATTAGGCATGCCAATTTTATAGGATAAGCAGTACATTCCAAAAAAAAATTGCCAGGTCATACTAATAGACATGAAATGGTCATAGCTGCTTAAGTAATTTCAAGGGTACTGCTATTTAATATACCTGAGCCAGTGCCTGCTGTGCAAAAATAGCCAGGCGTGACTGATCCAAGAAATGATCTTTTCTCACAGGGCATTCACACTTCTTATCAGACACCCTGTGTCTCACAAGTAGCCATAAGCTATTGCAAACTTTATAGTTCACTAGGATACAGAAATTTATTAAAAGATGTGAAAAATTGTGCAGTATTCTGTGATTACACAATTCCCACCCACAAAATTAACACTCTGAATAAAAGTTTATTCACATTTGTTGTAAATGTTTATTCTAATTCTATTTTGTTTATTCATTCATTCTAGTGGTTGTGACAGTGGACAACAGACCAATTCGGCTGCAATTGTGTGATACAGCAGGACAGGTAAGCAATCAAAATTTACAGATGTAAAATTTTAGTGCTTGTGTGGTAAATTTTCAATGCATACTTATTAATGTCTGGCTGCTGAGTAAATAAATTAGAACTCTGTTGAATGTCTATAGAATATATTGTATGAAGTTGATTAAACATTTTATTGGGCTTGTTGTCAGCTTTTGAAGAGCCCCACTTGAGCAACAGTATGCTTTGTACCTGAGAGAAGCTATGTAAATTATAAATATGTTATATTATAAATCCCTATTTGGGGTTTATTAATGTGATGACCAGCTCTATACATTTTAAGCCTATATGACAGAATATTATTATTTGTTCAAGTTATTTACTTGTGTGTGGTTGGCTACAATGTGACTTGTCTGTCAATAAAAGGATTTTGTGCTCAAGTGGGTCTTAGTGCCAGTTCATATACAGAGAACTGTTCTTTGCAATAGATGGAGATTAGCCTTTAACACTGCATTATGTGTCATATTTTCATTCAGAATCTTACACACTGTTGTAGTTTAAGGTGGGGTTGCTGTTTTTTTCACAGTTAAGATACAGGATCTATGAGTAATGCTCATTCTCGCAGTATATTTAGCACTGAAACTTCTACCAGGAATTGTCACCTCATTTATCTGATAGCAATGTTGCTAAGCTGTAGATAAGCTTTTCCAAAATGTGATAAAAATAGTGAATAAACAGATGGCTTTGGAATCAGTTGACTGCTGATAACACAGTTAACATATTTTTATTATTTTGACCCATATCCCCCAGTTATGCAAAGTTCATACTGGTCATCCTGTGTCCTTTTAAATTTGTCATTATTGTAGGTGGTAGGTTATCTCTTGGACACAAATACTGATAATGCATTTTTGCCATGGTCCTTAAACTCTTAACCTCGTTTTTGTACCTGTTTCTTCAATGCACACTCTTTGATAGGATATGGATCAAAAGCAACAGTAGTTTTCAAGTAGTTTCACAACTGTGATCCTATGATTGCTTACGCATGTAGCTAGACACCCTGATTGGTATTTCGCATGGAAAAAGAACTTTTATGAGATAACTTAGATCTAATCAAAAAGCCAGTGACCAGGTGGATAGAATTGGTATGTGAATAGGTAATAAAATGATGATTTATACTGTCAGCCTGTCCTGAAAAATACGTTGTAAAAGTTGTGCTGTATTGTACCTTTGTGAGTTTGGAAAAACCATAAAAATCTGGTCCCTATCACTTTAACATTACTCAAGTAAGATATTTGAGCAATCAGTAGTCTGAAAAGACAACTGCTGCTTGTAGGGTATTTAAATTACATTGGTGGATACATTTGTGTTACTGGCCATTTTAACTGAGTGATACAGAAGCCCTGTTTACACAATGGAAAATTGCCTGCCCACATCATATTAAGTATAACTACTTAAATTTAAGTATGTTATAAAAAAAACCTTTGCCCTGTCCCGTCAATCAGGTGTTAACATTCCGAATAGTACTCCTCAGCTATAAGGAAAAAAACAAATTTATGATGTTTTTAATAAATTTCACAAAGTTACCTTTACACGAATTAACACCCAAGGTAGTTGGATTTAAAAGATAATTTTTGATGTTAATGTGTCTGCTTTTATTTAAAGGTGTCTGTGTATAGCTACTACATACAGCAAAACAAGATTCAAAATAGTGCCAAGATATGTTTTGGTTTAGTGCACATGTAAACAAAGAAATCAACTTTGTCTTGTTTATGAGTAAAGTGTGTCCTGTGCAAAAATAGAAAGTAAACAATAAGCATATACAACATAAATTCAGCTTTGCTTAATTTCTGTACATAAATGTAATTTAATAACCATTCAACACTGCACCTATATTATGAGTTGCTAACCACTTGTTATAACAGACAGTGTTTCCTGCTTCATAAATTCAGTCCAGAAAACTAAAGAATTTTATCTTGTGCTGTAACATATGTCAGAATGTTTGATTTAATATGTTTCTATCTAATATTATCAGTACCCTGATTAAAACCTTGTGAAGCAGACTGTATTGATACTGGATGCAAGCTAAGTAGCTTTATGCCAAGGCTGGGTTGTAATGACTAAAAAAATTCTAGCAGTATGTTAGATTATTTGAAACATCCTTCAAAATTGGGTTTCATTTGTGTACTTCTTTAATTAATGGAAGCTTTTGAGAAATTAGCTTAATATACTTTATACTTGTGAAGGAATTTCTCAGAACAGAACAGAACATAAACTTTTAGTTTTAAATAATGTAATGTTATGTCAGTCTTAAATCTAGATGTCTCCTATGTCTCTCAGGATTAAGTTGGACTTGGCAATTTCCTTATAAAAGTATTAAAAAGATTCCGCAAACAATTTCAAGTAATCTTTTTATGCAAGATCAAACCAGATTTGACAAACTATTATTTTGTATACCTTAGGCAGACTTAATAATCTGGTTAAAAAAATCTTTGTAAATCTTGTTAAAGTAATATTTCAAATCTTTTGAGTATTCATAATCTAAGCATACCTTGTTCATTTTTGCATTAGGAATTATGTATGTGTTGTGTACTTAAGAGTTAAAATCTGATAAAAAGCTTCTGATTAGGATGTGGTTGTACTGTGGAAGCACAAAAGACCACTATTCAATTACAGATAATTTACCTGTATACTTTAGCTGTGAATGGTGATGAGTCATAATAAATTAGGTATTTGGTATTGAATAATACTCTATTCACCTTTGAATCAATATGGATCCTATTTAACAAGTTGTGCCAAATATAATTGTGCACATGTCTGATAGAAATGTATGCAAAGCTTGTATGAGTGCTAATTAATTCTGAATTTTAAATTTACTTGGTTAGCATATGCTTAGATGGATTTTATATGCAGACAGTATGCTAGCAGTATGCATGAGAGTTCATCATGTGCAAATTCAGCCAGCATAATTCAGTACATTGTTCTCAATGACCTCTCCATTCTTTGATTGCCTGGGAAAATATATATGATTGAGCTTGTAATTACTAATTTAGTATTAAAATAGACAGATGTTTTATATTGTAACATTAGGTTTGTGGCAATATCTTTTGGTGAAGAATTTTTTTCCATATCTGTATTAACGATAATTTTAAAATATACATGATATTGGTCAATATTTGACCTTTTTGTGTCTTTGATTTATGTTGAGTTTTGTTGTGTCATGATCATTGGCTAGTTGCAGGGCAAATTCATGAAATTCAGTTGAGCGTTAACATTTTTTAAAGTTTAATTTCAAAAGTATGTTGAAAATGTAAATCGTTGGGAGTAGTTGGCTGGTTTTTGTCTCAAGTAGATGTGTTTTTTTTTGATAGGTTTAAACTGGTGAATGTGTCTTGTGCCTTGTGGTATATATCTGCTGATTAATCACACCACATTGAATTTATTTATTTCACTGTATCATTCAAAGGCTTTCAGTCTATATAGTTGTATAATATCTATGAGTAGGCCACATTACACTCCAAGGGGTGTTATGTTAAACACTTGCCTATGAAAGCATTCCTGTTTAAATAGCACTTGCTGTTCTGTCTCCTCCTCAACATTTAGTGAAACTTTTCTACATTCTTTGGCTGGTTTAAATTATGTTTAAAAGTTGCTGGAATTAATATTGGCACCACCATTTGATTACAGACATCTTGCCCAAGTTCTGGTCATGTCCAGATAGCAATGGTATTATTGCTCTAGGGCTTTGATGGTAAATTTATAGATTTTCTTATGTAATACATTTTAGAATCACTAGTATTAATTTAATCTTTTGTGTTGATTTCCTGTGTATTTTCTTTATGTTTGCTTGCTTACCTATGCTATTAGCTTTATTTGTTGGTAAAGCAACTAAGGCTTAAATACTGTACTAAGTTACTGTGGGGCACATACTGTCAAAGCACTGTATATCACATATCACCTACAGGCTGTTTCTGTCTGCAAAAAATGTTAATTTGTACCAAACAACTTCTATGCAAAAGGGGTAGGGTATAATGAAAAAGATCACTGAAGCAATATTTTGGTAACCTACCCAAAGCTATCAGTTTAAATTTCAACAATGACAATACTAATATAATGGTAATTATTATAATTGAACCTGTCTGTATATTTCATCTCTCTCTGTATCTGTGACTAACCAATTACCTTGTAAAATACTTTGGTTGACCAAAGTGTGATTTTAATGTTTAGCCTTCCATGAAAAACTGAATGGAAAAGACTATTGAAAACCTGTTTGTGTGACCTGCATAGTAAAGTTTGCACTTAGCACCTCCAGATATCATCCATTCATAATTTTTATCTGATTCAAGACCACTAATTTTATTGTACACTGCAACAAACAAACATTACTACATTTGCACTGGTATACATTAAAATATACAAAATTTTGTTTGTTTAAATCTGAAAGTCAATGGCATCTGTGTAAGTGAGATAGTTGCTAAATGACTTATACCTCTCATTAGCACACCTAAAATAGAAGGTTCTCATGTTGTGTGTTTGTACAAACTTAAAGTGCACCATTTTAGTTAACTCAACTTCAAAGAGATAATCTTGTTTGCTGAATGTAAGCCAAACTTCACACAATTTTGTGTGTAGATCTTGGGCTAATTTATTCCAACAGTGTGTACTTTAAATCAAAGCAGGGGTCTCAAAGTGCTTTGAACTTCATAGACATTTGCAATATACATCAATGTAAGTTGATTGTGTAGAATAAGGAAAACTTGTATTGTTACTTAACAATGACACCAACAGTTAAAGCACTTGTTTCACTTATGTGTAATCAACATTGAAACTTGAAAGAAAATTTTCTATACTAATTTAACAGATGTTGCACACTGTATTATTAAAATGTAAACATGTACCCCACAGAAGGGTACTGTACTTGCATACTACAAACTCAACTTGAAAACTGCCCAAAAAATATTACTGCCATTTTTAAAGGGGAAGTTATCAGCAGGGAAAAGAAAATTTCTGTTTACTAGAAGGTTTTAACTTGTGAATCATATGAATGAAAGTCATTCATTATACTTATGACTGCAGATGGTACAATAGAGATTCAGTTTTAAATGTTTAGTTTTCAGGTGGGCATAATGTATCTCAAGTTTACCAAGGGTTTTATAGCTTGTGTACATTTGCTGTGTACTGGTTTACACAGTGATCATATATCACAGGAGTCTAGTGTTATTTTGAGCTACAAGTACTCAATTTCAAGCTTACTTTTGGTGTGTATTGGGTATCTCTTGTTTTTAATGGGTTGGGTGATATTCACTTCTGCAAATATTATTTTGTTTCATACTGGAGCATATCTCCCCTAAAATATTTTATTTTTTTTGGTAGCAAAATTGGGACAGAAATTTAAATTTGTTGCATTATGCATATGCTGTGAATTTACATAGAACTACACAAATTATGTAATGCGTTCAATATCTCTGCATCAGCTGGTGTATATATTTATTCCCATACTTATTCTTCTAATAATTTCCATCCTGTGTGGGGAGGGCAATAACAATATCATAGCAATGTATTAAAATAATTATAAATGTATCCCATTTTTCCAGACAGAATTAGTTTTAAAGATCCCTCATTCAGAAATATAACCAGCTTAGAGTTGAACTTATTTCAAGGTCTTGAGTAATCCTGTTTGTTATTAAATTTTGGATTTGGCTCATTTCATTACATATTAGGAGGAAGTATATTATCAGTGCTCTTATTTAATATCCTGTTGTAATGAGTTCTGTAGCTGAAAAACTTGAATAGATGGTCTACTTCTAGCACTTATCCTTCAGATTATACCTGATTGAAAGTAATGAATGCTTTGAATGGATGAACACCAAGGGTAGCTAGCTATTATTTTCATTACACTGTGGTGGGTGTATTGTTGCGAAGCACTCGAGCTGAAGCACCTATTCTCCAACACTTTGTCTACCATACAAAATATTGGGAGGTTATTAGATGCTCCAGAGCTCTTCTAAATTTAATGGAGGATATAAATAGTATATTTCTTCTTGAGATGTGAACAGTCTCATTATTACTTAGAATAGTAGGTCTAGTATTTATCAATATTGGTTATTAAAATGCATATCCTGTTTAAGGTTATTATCTATTTTCATATCTTGCTAGGTGATTAAAACATATGCATATAAATTAGTTATTGAACCTTATTAATGTTCTATGCAGATTTAATTGGACCACCAAGAGTTCATATTATGTAATAAGAAAAATACACCTGCATACAGGCACAAATAAGTCAAGCTGCTGCTTTTGCAACAATGAGTCATTCTGTGGACTCATGTGGTATATGTCTCATAGTGTTTAACAACCTTTTTACATGAGAAAACACACCTGCCCTCAGGTGTATTAAAACAGTCTTTGAGCTGTTACTCTTCCTGGCACAAAATCACTATCACAGTCATACTCTGTTTTTATCAAGGACTAACTCTTCACCTTTTTTTAATATGGATCATACACCTTGCTACCACATAAATAAATTGCATGGTTAGTTTTCATGGTAGTGAGCAATTAGGGCAATGACTCATTCATAGAGTAGTACTAACTGTGCAGGTATAGACATCCTTGTTAGACAACAACAAATGTTGACTTTTTGAGGAAATGTGATCCTTTTTGTGTAAGTAACTGCACAAACAATCCATGACATGCATTTGGTTCCAGGTGTCAATTTATTTTGTCTCAGCAGCCAGTCAACTAAGATTTTCTGTTCATTTTAATGAGCTATAGAAACATTGGATAATTAGGTGCTATAAATTGATCATCTCTTGTTACTGCTACTTGTTGCATTTCATTCAATCCTAATAAATTGTTAAATGTGTCATTCCACAATAAGCTCAAAATCTTGCCTTCATGCTGTGTCATTCACATTGATTGTTGTACATGTTTTTATAAGAAGCCTATTGCATACTTGACATTGGATAAGGGCATTACTAATGGCCCCTTGGTCACATGTAAAATCTTGTTTACTTCAGTATACTTAAAATGTCTTTTTTTTAATTTTAGGACGATTTTGATACATTGCGTCCACTGTGCTATCCTGGAACCGACGTATTTCTACTTTGCTTTAGTGTAGTGTCGCCGACATCATTCCATAATATTACAGAAAAATGGCTACCAGAAGTGCGCCGCCACTATCCAAAAAGTCCAATTATACTTGTTGGCACCCAAAGTGACTTACGAAATGATGTAAAAGTGTTAATTGAACTTGCTAATTACAACGAACGTCCCGTCACAGAAGCAGAAGCCAATTCATTAGCTGAGAATATTGGAGCTATTTCATACATAGAGTGTTCAGCTCTTACGCAAAAGAATCTGAAAAATGTTTTTGATACTTCAATCGTATCGGCGCTAGGACTTAATGGAAAGCTCAAGAGATCAAAAAGTCGTAAAAGCTTTAGAAAGAGTAGTAAGAAGTGTCTCCAAGTTAAGGAGCAAAGAACAGTGTCCAGAGACAGTGCTGAATTAGTGAAGAAAGGTTGGAAGAAATTCTGCTGTTTTGTATAGCAGTGCCTGGAGTGGACTAAATATGAGATTAATTTATTGAGTTAAAAAAACTTTGGCAATAATTACAATTCATGTGTGTTGCATGTTCTTCACAGCACAAAGTAAAATACGGATACCCTTTTCTCCAGTATGACTTTGAGAAGAACGACTACTATGCAACGTTTAAAGTCGGTTTTATAGTAAAGATGTTGTAATCGTTTTTGGTGCAAAACATTCCTAAGAGGAACTTAACTACATTTTGGACTAGTCATTATTGCTGGGAATGTGCAGTGTGTGTGTAAGTGCATGTAACTTTTTGATTTCACATATATTACTGAACCACAAAACAGCATATTATTGCTTTCATGGCTTCTTAAGCTACGATACTTAAGAAAAAGTGTCTTATCTCCTATAGCTATCAGGACACACTAACCAGGAACTAGTGATGTGCTGTATTGTGGTAATTTTGACAGACTGTGAGAAATCTGTTATTGTCAAAAGTCATCCATGGGTATTTTTTTGATGGAATATGATTATTTTCTCACACCACATGATAATGACATCTAGACATTTTGCTCAAGACCTCTTCTTCATATAACAGCATGTGTGACTGCTCTTAATCATCAAGTAATATTGTTTCCATAGGGCACCTGCCAATACATTACTAGAAGAGGTCTAATTTTGTAAATAAACTTTTAAACATTGTTCTACAAGTGAAATTAGCTTGGTTAACAATTAAGGATAAACATTTTTTATTTTTATGTCCATCTGCTGGGTGGCCAGAAGGCTAATCTCGGTTTGTTCAAGTAGCTGTGGTTTTATGTACTTTAAGACTGGGAACATCTGTGTTTTTCATTACAATTCGCTAGTAGTGTTATTTGTAGTGTGTGCTCCACAATGATGTCATAGGCACATGGTTTACCACTCAGCCTGAAACTATGTTGTAACCATGCATACTTTTAAACAAAACATTTTCAATAAGGATGTAAACCAAACAGTGCATAGTCTCTGCCTTATGCACATCCCATAATTATTCAAAAACCTTTTATGTATTTTAAAATAATAACTGATTTAATACCTTAACCAGAATCTGCTATTTCAGTATATCCTTAGTTTTATAGTCAGGTTTAAATTTGAGACTCTGGGTGAGTACTAATGATGGCGAGTTGAAAAGTTGATGTAAAAACATATCATTATTGTTCAACAGATAACCATTGTTGAAAGGTAGTTTTGTTTTCTAAGGTGTACATTTCTTGTTTCTAGACTGCTAGTCTCATCAGAAGTTGTAAATATCGAATTGCATAAGAAAACTTGTTATCAAATTTCATATAAAGTTCACTGGTTGTTTACGAAGATTATGTAGGGTTGTGCATGAAAACATTAGAAATTGAATGAAAGTTTTATGGATATATCACAAACAATAGCCCGATTCTTTAAGATTTTCATTTCATTTGCTTTTGGGCAAATATTGCTATTGGTAAAATGTTTGGTTTACTTTATAGCAAACAAACATTTGACAATAAACTTGAGGTAGACATTTACTTTTCGAATTCAAATTCTAAAGTTTAATGCAAGTTATGTTTTTCTTCAATGCTAGCTCTTACATTAACAGTACTATTTATAAGGGATGGTTTTGATTTTGAATCAAAATACATCTAGTCATTGTAAAAGTAAACAGCAGATGTTTCTGTATTATGGCTGGAGATATTTCAGTCTGAAGGTCATATTTTAATTAGGAATCTCCTTGCATAAAAGCAGGCTTGTCTAATTATTATATGACCATTGTGAGTTACTTTATATACAGAACTGCACATTTTTGTCATTCATCTTGTTATGCTTTATTAAGAATAAAATGTTCAAAACATTAAAATTAAAAAACAAACGTTGTTCCTTGATATTGTACTAACACTCCTTATTGTTAAAACCAACAGTATTATGAGAGAAATGAGCTGTTGGAAAGCTGAAGACAAAACAAACATTGGCAATAACCAGGAATTGCTAAATCAGTAAGAACGATGAAGTTACAGGGTGCATTTGATACTCTCAAAACACGACTGAAGCAATCACCACTACTAGCATAAAAAAATCCATCTTGCAACCTTCATTGTTGCATGCATACATGTACAGCAACAGAGACGCAAGTTATGTGAAAAGTAACTGGCAAGCAATGAACTTGAGAACTTGCATTTCATGCCCAACACTCATCAAAGATTGAACACTTGTCAAAATGTGGTAGTTTGCATTAATGGATGGGATCAGAAATATATGGTTTATGTACAACTACAGTCAAAAACAAATCAGAGATGGGTTTATAAATGAAGTCATAATTTCTTGGCAGACCATCTTTTAACTGGTTACAGCAATATTTCAGACATTTTTAAAAACAATGTGGTCAAACAATTGAAAGCTATCTGCACAATTAAGGATAATTTTTCAAAAAATGTACCTTGAATACCTTTAATTGATTAATCAATAAGTCCTTATTTTTACAAATACAATAAAACAATTGTTTACCACACATTTGCACCTTCTAATTTGCCTTTTACTAATAATCAACATAATTATGTGCAATTATATTGACTGTGATATAGTTTTTTTTAAAGGGTGCATACAGTGGAAAAAATATGATATTAGTCACATATGCCAGTCTGATATGTCAATATGCAAAGGTGGAAGAACAATACAAAGGCAAATTAAGCATAATTTTTTACTCATGAAAATTGACAGACATCCAATCCGCAAATTATTATTAAAAAAAGCTGAAGGTAAAAATTAGCATAATTACTTTATCCATGAAAATTGATAGACACATTCTGCTGGTTCATACAAAAAAGGTTTGATCGGATTAAGAATCTGCATGTGATAGATAAAAACACTTCAGGATGCACAATACTTGTCATGTGGAATGAACATTTAAGTTTGAGTCCCAGACTTTTCAGCGATTAAGTGGAGCTGAGGGGTATTACACGTTCTTCATTCATTTTGATATAAAAGTGCCGTCTTTAATTATAAAAATGACCTACAAAGCATTACTTTCAGTCGGAATTATTGTCAAAATACATGCATATATAATTGTACTATTTTTTATTTATGATGCCTAGATACCGAAACAATTACATGATGCTCTGCTACAACAATGTATGAAAACCTCTTATTCATACCTTTACCACAGACAGATGACCCTGGATGGTACGATCAAAAATAATTGTGCACACGTTCACATAGAAAACCTGGGTTACTGTATGACAGATAGGTTCAGCAAGTAACAGAGATGTTTAAAACACAATAAGAAATAAAAAATGTTTACGCTATTTATCCCACTCACTGGCCTACACATTCTAGTCTGATAACAATGCATGAAAAATTAATCTGTACTCCCAGCCACATCTAAAAAATTATTTTTACGGACAAAAAAACTTTAAAGTTAAAAATTGAAAATTGAATGCAAAGCTGGTTGTGAAACAAGTCACAGAGTGCAAATTAGCTAGATCTATTTTTGGCTGGCTGTAACAAAATCACATAATAGGTGAAAATTAGATTTTAAAATAGAGCTATACATTGAGAAGTAAATTGATTTTGCATGTAAAAAGAAGCAAAATGGGTATTGTGTGACTTTACAGTGACAATCCCAGCTGTCATACTTAATTTTAGCTTTACAATTTAATTATTCGAAGTGTTTTGAAATACCAACAATTACCTAGCCCACCAATTTTAACCACTACAGCATAGGTGCAATATGAAACAAAAACAACACTTCCTAGAATTTTATTAAAATATTAATAACCTTGTTTGTTTTTATTCAAAGGTCATAATTAATCATTATCCAACGATAAACAATGGCACACTCCTTCAGCTGAAAGAAAGTAAAAGGATGTTAAAACAGACACACTTACTTGCACACAAAAAGAAATGTATAGTTAATATATTAGTCATCTATAATACATTTAAATAAATAGAAAATTTTATATGGAAAAGTTTAATTATGCATGTCACAGAATCTCATGATTTAAGTTATTCATAAAACATTTGTAATTTAATGTTAATTTTTTCCGGCTGTTGATATCAAAACTTAGAAAATTACTGCCCGAGCATTAAACTTGGTGACACATGATAGCAGGATAAACTTGATATAACCTAATACAGGAAGCTAAGAATGCAGGTATGTTATATTTCCATGACCCATGAGTCAATAAACCAATAAACAATAGTAATACTGGCTCCCCACATAGATATATATTTCCAGTAACTTATGAATAGTCACCAATACCAAGTTCATTCCGGCATTCACCTACATTTGTACAAAGTTTGAACCCTTTTTTATGAGCAAATAATTAAATGTCTGTTTTAGTATATTGGGGGTTAATAGAATATGTTTATGGAAAATAGTTACACATGAATAAATTTAATAATAAATTTTTCAATTATTAAATTTAGATAAAATAGTAATTTATGAAATTATAATTTGCTGTTTCAGACATAGTATTCATGAATAAATTAACATGTTTTCAACAGATTTTGTGGAAGGTACCAAAGATATATTTTACCTGGCCATGACATTAAAATGAGTATGTTTAAGTTCATTTGCATGATAATCTGTAGTTTAATTAAAATTATTATTGTCTGTGGGAGACACTATAATGCAAAATGTGTATAAATGGGGTGATGGATGGGAAATGTTTTTTTCCTGTTTTGTTGAAATCGCATAGTTTTACCTAACTATGGCATTATAATAACTATGCCTATCTTAAGTAGAGCTTAGCGAATCTTCATTAATTGCAAATATCTTGTCAGAGTCTCTCTACAGTGCAAATGTGTATAAACAATCATGGACTGGCAGGCAGCCCTCCAACATGACTTTTTCTGTTTTGTAGATAAAACGTAGTTTTAGCTGACCATGGCATTAAAATGGGTATGTATGAGTTCATTTTTTGTTAATCTCTTAATTACTGAGATCTGATTAATGCCATGACGATCTTTGAGGCAAAATGAAGGTCAAACTTCATTCTATTAAGTGAATCATCTTGCAAACAAATACAAATAAAGGACATGCAATTTTTAATACTTCCGTTGAGGATAAAATTTAATAGGTGTATATATAAAAAAGGATAATGTAAAAATAAATCTATGACTACTATCTGTTTTAATTCACTTCTGCCAAAAAAGTACCGTTTTACTTGGGCATGCCGACTTCCGCATAACATAATAATGAGAATGTCTGAGTGTATTTATTTGCAATCTCCCTAATTACCACGATGATTAATTGTAATCATTAGGTAAAATTCAAACTTAAATGTCAATGAATCACTTTTCCAATAAAACAAATAAACGCTTGTCGATTTGCTTTACCAGTTGTATGTCATTTTATGTAATGACAAAACTTGGTCCCATCAACAATTTGAGTTCGTCATGTTGCACACAAGAATGACAGAAAATACATCTTCGTCCAAGTTTCTAGATGCATCTCACTTCTTTTGTTGAAAATCAGTACCGTAAAAGGTCATAAAAAGTGCAGAGACATGTATACTGTTTTAAAGTATCTTTTAATAACAGAAGTCTGATATAAATCATTTTTTATTAACAGAAATAGGATTTAATTATTTTTTAATATCAGGAACCATTTATATTTTAAAAACCACTGTGGTCTATGTGGCTGGTGTTGAAATTGCTACCTGAATTGAAAATTAAATATCACCTCATTGTCACGGTGAAAAGGTGCACTGAATCACCGTTTCGGTAACAATTTTCTAAACAGTTGTAGCGTATCTCCGGAATGACCAAGGGCAATAAAGATAACAGGTTATGCTCATTCTAAAAAAAATATTTGTAAGATGCTTACATGCCGCAGAAGACTATGATATTGATTTTTAATTATAGAGTTGCAAAAATAAATTGGTAGAAACTAATGGAAAGAGGTATCTAATAATATAATTTTATAGATATTTTGTTTTTTAATAAAATTATAGAGTATGTATTTCAGTGACCATGATTACATGCCTTTACAAGGTTTCCAACCCCTTTGATTCTAAAGTTAACAAAAGGTTAACAAAATAGTAGTTACTTTTACTAATTTGATCAAATTATTTCAATTGTATCTGGGTTTTTATCAAGGAGGTAAGATCAAAGGAAACATATAATCAACTGAAACTATCTATAGTACTTATCACCACATTACAAATAAACCAAACTGTTTACTCCTGTTACACAAAACTTTCATATACAAAAGCAACATGTGAAATGTAATTGTTCCTCCGGGTTTTCATAAAAATTCATCCCTATTGCGCTAGGTGAAAATTTATAATTAAAGTGAAACATCTATCATACACCATGTCTGAGCTTGTTGTCTGCTTAGATCAGACACTGAACCCACAACCCATAAACAACTTTCATTAAAAACTACTGATTCATCATTTTCAACTCCATTGACTTTTACACATTAGTTCAGCATCATTTTGAATGAAAACGCCTGCTGAATATCCCCAGACAGGTGCGATGAAATTTGTCACGCCCTATAAAACCATATCATAGTGGGAGGTTACTACACTCTTATAGCCTATGGGTAAACAAAATCATTTAAAGCACTGTTAGGTTCCACTAAATCAACAGGCACTTGCAACTCCGGGGGGCAACAGCCTTTAAAAGTAGTTATTACATTTGTTGGATCCTTATTGATATAACTATAGTATAATTAAAAATATCTTGTAGAATAAGGAGATTTTACTTTAAAAAAGTTAATAATTTAATATTAAATGTTACACTAGACAAATAAATGAGATTAATTAGTAAGATTTATTTGGGGGTTTATTCTGCGTCCTTTTATTTGAATGCACTACATCAACAGTACATACTCTGAGTTCCTATCTCGAACAGGAACACAGCTTCAGATCTAATCTCAGATACAGTGTCTCGACTGCATATAGATAAGACACTAAAATAGATACAAAATTATTTCATTATCACCGTTTTTAATTAAAAAGTTATGTAACCTTTTTGGTTTTAGTACTGTGTCCCATTATTCCAAGGATGCCAGGAAAGCACTGAACATACAAGTATACAGCATTTTGTTTCATTACTAAACTGTAAGGTGCAAGTCTGCATCAACTTGGGTATCAACAGAATAATCATTTTTTCAACAAGCAAAGAAAAAAATGAAACAAGATTTTTTTTTCTAAAGGGGGTTGAGTTCTGAGCGGGGTTCAATCAAAGATTTTCATCATACGGAACAACTCTTTTTGACTTGGTACTTTTTAGGATTATTGTTTCACAAATTGTTTCCAATCCCATTATTATCATCATAATCAAAATTTGCTAAGCTCACTCTTTGTACGCCTAGCTCATGAATATATAACAAAAGCATATATCTGAACTAGACTGCTTTACTGCCCCGGGAGGGCAGTCAATATAAAAGTGGGTACGCATGTTCCAACAAAATTTCGCGCGAAAGGGTATGCTTTTCGAACCGCCGATGCGTAACGCGCTTAGGGTCTATTTTTTAGCTAAAATCACGAAAAGGGGTGTTTTTTTTGGAGGTGTGACACTTCGTTAGGGGTGTTTTTTTCCAAAAGTCACTTCATTAGAGGTATTTTTTGCAGAATTTCACTTCGTTAGGGCTTTTTTTGAAAACCCAAGTTGGAACATAGGTACCCACTTTCATACTGACTGCCCCCCCCCCGGGCTTTACTGAATCTATCCAATAGGGTGTGTATTGGTTAAAGACATTAAAGCCTATCAACACTTTACCCATATACAATTGACTTCTAGACCCACCCAATAATTAAAGCCAAAAAATAATCAAAAGCTGTAAATCAACCAAAGTGAAATCTTTAAATCTTTACAAACTATTGTTTGCTTAACCTTGGAATTTTTTACAGCACAAACTGCTTTTAGACTGGCATAAATAATATAAATACAAAAAGAGACAAAACAAAGTTTTCAACTGATAATACAAAAATGTTCACTAGCATCCTTGCTAGATCACATTTCTGGCACTTTTATTCAAAAATAAAACTATTAAAAATTCACAAATATAGAATATGTTAGCTACACAATTAAAGTAAATATAAATATTAACAAATAATCCAAATACTACAAAAAAAAACAAGCTGAACCTATATGGAACTGAACTGGCTGAACTCTTAAGGAGTAAATTGATGAATAATTCTAAAAAATAAAATACTATATAAAACATCAGTTCTCACTTTAAAACAAAGTTGCTTATAGATACAAAACAATAATTTTACTAAACATACAAGACATGGCGAGACATTACATTAATTGCTATGTATCCAAAAAAGACTTTTGTTAATATGTACACTAATTTGTGATTTTTATACATAAAATATACTACCATGTCAGTTTGACTATTTTAAGAAATAAAACATATCAAAGCAAATATATAAATCATACAATATATCACTAATGTGTTACCAAGGAATATGTCTGGGCAAACAAGAACTCTAGAAAACATGAAAATACAACAGCTCATAAAAGATATCACAACAAATCAAAATGTCCTCAAGAAAAATAAATGTTTTCTCAAGTACTATTGACAGGAACTTAAAAATAACTTTTAGGAGCATTTATGAAATGATAAAATGAATTAATTATTAAGTGAAATAGGGCAATAAATAAATTACCCTGAACAACTTTTTATGCATTACATTAAAAAAGTACTGGGTTGGAATTCTTAACATAATTTTCATTCATCATTACAATATATGAGCAAAGGTCTATTGTTGCTGACCTGGGCAGTTTCATAGTCGGTTCCGTTTGATGAATTGTCCAGTGTTTGAATACACGTGTAAATCTTTTTATACCTGTTGTTAGCAATCACATTTTTTATATCCAGGTGTTCGTAAGTAATCATATTTATTGACACATTTAATACAAATTGTAAATTCTTTAGTATCAATACAGACAATTTGTAATTTGTTAGGAATGGCCTTAGTTTGTGTACACAAAGTTTCCTAGAAGAAATGCCATAGTAATTGATTTGGTTCATGTAAATAAATTAAACTTAGATGAAGTATCTAAAAGGTGTAAACATGCAAATGGATATAGTCTATGAAATAAAATTACATAACTTGTAATTGTGATGTCAGTATAATGATCACTGTCAAAGATAGATCCAAGGATTTCTGAGGACAGATTGTCATTTTTAGAGTACCTGAAAGTAGAATTTTAACAAAAATATAGGGGTTGCATAGTACTCAACTCGAATTTTACGAAAGATGATATGCGGCAAGAATCAGTGTATCTTTCAGTCAAGACTTTTAATTCATTTTAAAGTAACTTTATTATTGACAATTGGCGAATTTGCATAAATAATGCAAGAGCTAGAATCAGGTTTGGTTTGTGATCGTTTGTGGTACTGTCATGCTGTGCTGTCACATCTTGACTTACCATATCTACAAAATAGAAAAAAAATATGAATGTCAGAGAGAACTAGAATATGATTTATAACAAACTTCTTGTTATTACCATAGGTACTTAAGCAACTTTAAAACTATGTAGTCATAATTATAAAGTTTACTGTCAATTTTGTATTGTGGTACTTGTTTAGGTCTTACTTTTCAAAATATTCTCTTTAATCATGATTAGCACTGTTGAAAACATGCTAAGAGGGACAAAAATAAGGCTTTGCAATGGTTTTGATGAAAATCAGTCTACAGACAAACCTAACAGTTGTTTAAAATGATGTCCTAAACATTTTCTGAAATGAACAATAGAACACAAAAAACAACAAACTATACTTGTTGCATTAAAATAACACAATATCAAGGAAATTACTGGAACATGAGTAACATCTTAGATATGCCTCAAGATTTTCAATTCTATTACACAGTTTTATAAAACTCTTGCAAGCTTGTTATCACATGTTTTATCTAAAGAATGCTTTTTCTTTTCATTAAAAGTCAAGTGTGAAAGTTATCATATACAACTTCACGTGTGAACATCTGGTCAAAACTAAAGGGCCATTTTTTCTTGTGCTTCAAAAAACTACAAACACACTGTACTTAAGCATATTGAAATTTGGTATCAGGCAAACGATGTAACATGATGAAGCATATTTTAATATTATACACAGTATAATAAGTATACAAGGTACTAAAAAGTTGAAGGGGTAAAATTATCCAAGTGCATTGCAGTTTCAAGTACCAGATAAATGTTATGCGAATATAACTTTTTTTTGGAAAAGCTAGTTTGCATAAATGAATAATTTTAACGCAATAGAACATGAGGAGCTAATGAGTCATTTTTACACTTTATTCTCAAATTCATGTTACTTCTTGAATTATTATAACTAATAGTTTTATTGGCAAATAAAAACAATTGTGGTGTTTATTTGTTTTTGGACTGCCATATCCACACATTTTCCAAGTTCAAAGTCATTTGTTATTTTATTTTGATGAACCAAAAAAGTTAAACAAATGTTGACTTACCCAAGACATCCCAGATAAAAAAATTAACATAAATTATTAGTTTAAAAGAAAATTCTTTACACAACACATATTATATTTTCAATGTGAATATCATGAATTCCATTTACCTGGTACCCTTTTTGAAAAGTGCAATACCCTTCATGATAAAATGTCTCAGATAACAAAACGAGAAAGGGTTTGACATATATGCCCCATGCACTTAAAAGTTAATACATGTGTTTAGGCTTTTTTGCAACTTTCGTTTTTGGAGGACTCCCCATTTGGGAATTATTCAGGATTATATACACAAAAAGCATTATATTTCAGGTATCCGAAATAACAGCAGAGTGATTTAAACTTTGATTTTGTTCATGCAAATAACCAAAAACACTTCAAATGAAATTTTACCTTTGGTTTATCAAATATATAATTAATCCTTTGTTATTTAAACCAGATATTTTAATTCCAGCTTTACTCCTTCAAAAATCACAATGCAAGTGCAGTCAGCCATCAGTATGTCCAGCTTTTGATATCAAGACCAGTGATTATTCAAACGTGAATGTTTCACAACGGAAAAGTAAGAAAAAATCATGGCCACTATTCATAAAATCATCCATTGTGATTGGAAACATCATGAACTAGAATATAGAAATAAAAGTAGCTTTTACTTTATTTCTAAATATAATGTAAAATATCTTTTCTCCAATACCTTATTTGCCTGCGTGGAAAATTTCAAAATTGCACATTGCATATAGTGTGGGACATTTTTGATGATACTTTGTCATTACAGCTTTACCGTAACCAGTAAAACTGGATCAGTGGACAGTGCTACCTCATGTCTGGTGCCATCTCTGGTGACAAGTCATGGAACTGAATTTCTAATATTTTTTGAAAATTTCATATTATTTGGTCAACAACTCATTAAATTATTCGACATTATGTAAGCAATGGTTGTTTGTAGGTTTCCTTGCACAGTGTTACGCATTTAGGTACCAGGTAAATGGAATTCACGATATATATGTTTTACAACCAAATTTCATTCCTAATCCCTTCTAGGCTATGAAACGATTTATTAAGAAACAAATTAAACAATCACAAATTTAAAATTTGAAGCAATGATTTGTACTTTATTGATAATTAAAAGTAACAAAATAAAAATTTATAGGTATAAAAAAATTAGACTTAAGAAACTCAGTTGCCATAAATAACAGATTTTGTAAGTTTTCTTCATTTATAGCTAGTAACAAAAGCTGAGTTGTAATAGTCTATCTAATTTTAAAACATTTAGTTTACACTAAAATAGTATCAGCATTTTTTGAGGCATGTTAATTAAATAACTTATTAGTATTAATTTTAATTACTACTTTTATTTGCTGTTTGACCATTTAAAAATACCTAGCAGTTCCCACCTGTTTAGCTGTAGACACATAAAACATATTATATAAAATAGAAGTAAACTCTATCATCTGTTAATATAAACCTTAAAAGAGCCAAGCGAAATATTTTACTACTGATATTAGCAATGTTATCTCTTCTATAGAACTAAAACAAGATAATGAAAGGAGTGTTAGTAAACATATCTAAATTAATGAACATGCACTTTCTGCAAACCCCTATCAACACCTTGCATCCTTCCATAACCTCTCTTGTATTCTTTTAATCATAATGTGATCTGGTATATAAGCAATAAGTAGGTTTTCAGTAAAACATATCACAAATGTTAGTAAACTTTCTGTACTAGATTGATAACCATTTTTTATAAAAGTAGACTGCTCAGCACAAAATAAGGTACATTTTCATTGACATTCGGATTCCTTGCTCTGAAAATTTCCAGGGTTGTTAAGACGTTACCATTAAAAAGAAAGTTTGATTTTCTTTTACTTTGAGATATATTTAAGATATGAATAAGAGTGCTGAATTCACAACCAATCAATAACAACCCTCATACATTTATGTCTTTTTTTTTTTGGGACAGTTTTAATTACTAGTATATCATATTCTAGTAATTTCCGTAAGTCCACCACATGGAATTCCAGAATTGAAATTAAAAAATGTTTCAACCTAGTGAAGTACAGGTAATCCAGAAATAGAACTTTATTTTGATATTATACTTTCATTAAAATTCTTTAGGACTATCACATGCTCTGCATGCGTCAATAAAGTTGCTTTTACCAGGTGTGGGAAGTCATGCTATAATTAGAGTCATGAAATTTTTTGGGGTCATAAAACACGAAAAGTGCACCACGACATTAAACCACAAATCTTTTTAAATAAATACTTATATTTCATATGTCCTGTATATAATAATATACTTGAAAACAAAACTCTTTTTGAAAAGCATACAATAGATTTAACATTTTATTCAAAATGGGAGGCATAGCAAGATCGTGCGGAGGAAGTTCTCATTTGGCATAACAAAACAAGTAAATGAATAAAAAGGCATCTATTTTCATATTTTAATGTAACATGAAAGTTTAATTTCCAATGGGAGGCATAAAACATCGTGTGAAGGAAGTCTACAATTATCATAATAAAACATCTGTTTGATTAATATTGAAGTCTATTCGGACTTTAATGAAGCATAAGAAGTTAAATTTGTTATTAAGCAGAGTACAACAGTCATGATACAACACCATTTTATCCGGAAACTGCACCTGGGTATTTAGTAATAGTGTAAAAATGGATCCAGAATTGCATGAGGGTGTTTCTTTGTCAGTCAAAGATGAAATATGGTTTCAGATATTTTTTAATGAAGACAGACAAAGGTTCACATTCTCCCAAATACTTATTCAAGCACACTTGTAACAATTGATAAGCTGATTTACTACTACATAGCTTACACTACTACTGGATACTAGTAATTGAGAGAAAATAAATCCGAAAATGTTTCAGCATATCTCTTGTTATTATATATTTTTCTAAATTTCCATATGTTGAATAAATAATAAAGATGAATAAAGATTATTATTGCTGTTTTTCTCTAAGAAATTATTAGTATGTGTATTTAAACGACTTAATATTTGTATTTTAAGTAAAAGAATTTTCTCAAAGATTTTACGCACTGAACAAACAAATTAGAGAAAACAGTTTTTATCGACTAAAATGGATTGTGCATGTGCAAAGATCATTCCATTTGTTTTAAAATTCTATCTTTTCCTTTAAGTTTTATTTTTTTTTAATTTTAAGGACAGTGTCAGTGTTGTAATTGATAATGACAAATGATGACATATGTAATAGTGATGTTAACAGCAATAACAAGAGGTCTGCAGGTGCAGACAGATGCCCATCATATGATGTAGTTTCTTTAGTTGTAAAGCCATCTATGTCACC
>JAOXYB010031632.1:0-12232 GCA_028565635.1 Phoronis ovalis
GTTTCTTTATAATGTTATAATGTTGAAGTTTGCTTTTGTATGAGGTATAATCTGATTGTAACCTAAGATTTACTTACAAACATGTTGTGATGCATTTCGTGTTGGAGATGTGTCAAACATCGTACTGAGAAATAGGATCATAACAGAAATGTGGGATAGTTTACAACGGTGCAACTTTCAAGAAGCCCGCTACTATATTGTACTTTTCTCAACGTCAACTGTAATTTATTGAGCATTACCGAGTAAATTGACGTAGTAAACTCCACTGTAATTGGCTCACATGGTGTTTGTCAGTGAAGCATTAGTGTACTGGAGGTGTATCAAATGTAATGTAACTACAATGCAACTGTTTTGGTTCAGGTTACTGTTATGTAGTACCTGTGTAATGTCGTAATCATGATGTTTTGTGGGCAAAACAATGTAACCATATGCTTTATGATATAGCGAATCAATGTTACAGTATTTAATTTCTTTAGCTTTTATAAAACTCCTGTATTAAGGTAGCTAAACTAATATTAGCAGATTATTCATGCAACCTCACAATACGGTGTTAGGTAGAGGTGATTGGGGCCTTCTACACCATGTAATAATTTTGTAGAACGTACCGATCTGATAATTGTTTTGTAAAATATACTCGATAAAACAATAAAATTATATGATCATAGTAGACATACATTATCGAGCAGCATCAGTTAGAGATGTTTGTGATTGCACTTCTAACTTTGGATGCAGTAAAAAGTAATTTGTATATTAATTATGTAACACAACTTTTTTTATTTATAACTCTAATAAAATGGAGATTCTTCAAATAGTTAGGATTTATATCTAAAAATCACATTTTATACAACATATGAACAAATTTGGCTAGTTTACACATGTAAGTACACATCTTGGGTGTAAATTATCAATACAGTGAGGTAAATTAAATGTTTTACGTTTTACACTAACCATGAATTAACAAAGACGAAGAATCCTTTTAAAAGTTGTGCTACTACAAAATGAATCGAGAATTATACACTCAGCAAATTTATTAAGTCACAACTGGAGAGACAGCAAAGAATTGTACATTATTTTTGAGATAAGGATCCTATCTCATAAAAATGGAAAAGTTAAAATCATGAGATAATTGGTTAATTCATGATTAATGTATAAAACATCAATTCCAGTACACTTGTTCACAACAAAACACAGCCTACTAAATAAAATAACATTGCACATTTTCATAAAACAAAATGATTAACAAATTCTATACAAAGATCTTGCATTACGTATGTACATTTTATTGTCGAGGGAATTATGCGTAATAACCCTCAATTTGAAATATACAGTATACATTATTGGTGCTACTAAATGAACATTGACTAAAAATCCACTGTTGCAGTTAAGACACTATCTTTCTACAGCAGGCACAGCACAATTAAATACCACAGCAAACAATTGTGGGAAATAACCATGTAAAAAGTGATAGTCTGGAGATACCAATTCGCGTTTTTTTTACAGATATATTGACTGCATCATTACACAATACACGTCAAGTCTGAATATAAACTAACAACCTTTACAGCAACTATTGTTCCACAGCCGCTTTGTATTATTGCACCAATTATAGCACTCTGTTAGTTTTCAATTTGTTCTGTATTTACATAAGTGCTTTTACACATAGAGATTCATATCCAAAACTTGCCAACTTCGCAACACTGAGACACACCCCTCCCATAGTATATAGAGCATACTATAATATTACGTCTATACATCAACTATGAATATAGACTGAAGGAATGCGTAGTTTTAAAAAAAATAATAAAAAAATAACATATGAACTTACTTTTTTTGACTAGCTGTGTTATAACATAGCACAAGCGGGATTACAAGAACAAGCTCTTAATTTAAACTGGTGGTAATGAAAGCAACATTTGTTCTAAATAAATGCTTCAATGCCATAATTTAAGTCTGAACTAATTCCTACCACAATTCCTACCACCTAGAATGGTAAAGACCTATGTCACAAGATATAACAAGTCACACTATTTAAATGTTTATTGCAAGTTCAATGAAAAATAACTCAAATTCTGCAAATTATAATATTCCTATCTTCCTTACTAATTATTATCTTTCTTGGCATTATTCCTCCATACCTGTATAAAGGGACAAAATATAAATAATTCCAGAAAAATGGTATACCAGAATCATATTACACTTCATGGCACTTTTTTTTAATTATTAGCAGTCGCTGTAGGATGGCATAATGTATGAAACCTCAGATGAATGCAATAATGTGTAAATAAAATTCTAAAAGCTCTAGCAGCAATAGACTATTTGCATGTAGTTGAGGGCATAGTGGGACTCTTTCGATCCCAGCATCCTTCAGTTGGATAAAATTCCTAGTTTGTAAAATCTGACTTCAGAAAATAATGTATTAAACAGTGAAATTTAATCAAAGCAATAATAAAACACTAAATACTTATTTATGTATTGAAATACTAATATACAAAACAAAATTACAAAACAAAGGCATTTCTAAGACCAATCAATTTAAAGACTTTTTTGTTTTGGCTTGGCGTATAGAGAATGATGCTACTCCATTGCTCATTCATAAAATGCGACGCACTTGGAATGTTTGGGTCCAATACTGTTGGGACTATCTGTAATAATTATAATAGTCTCAGACAATTGGTGGCTCCCCCAAGTGCATGCAAATAGCCTATTGTAAAAATATGCCACATTGGTATTATTGTCATCAGTTGATGATTCTTGTACAGGTCTTACAAAATTGAGAACTGCATCGTTCAGAAATATAACCAGGGTGATACAGAACCTGGCAACTCTACAATGCAACTGTTTAAGTCTTATATACAAAAAAAAAATCAAAATCAATAACTAGTGAGTGATACATAATAAATATACGTAAGCGTAGATGAGATACTGCTAAGCAGTTTAATTGAACAGTACAAAGCCTTTTAACCTAGCTACAGCCAGCAACACATAAAACAAAATACAGCAACTGTGGCGTGCAAGTAATTTTTTAAGGTTAAACATGAAATGTGTCCTGCAGGTACTATAATAGTGAACGTTAAAACATTTCTAATAAAAAATTTAAAAATTAAAAGCTGAAATTAAAACTATGTTGAAAATTAAATGAAAGGAAAAATTACAACATTTTTTAACATCTAATTTTGAAGAGTTTAGTGTGTACAGAGCAAATAGTATGATAAATACTTTGAAAAATTATGGTGCCGCAGAAAAATTATTTCAAAAGTATTTTATTTTGTTGTTAATCCCAAAAGGGAAAGCTAAGGCCCAGGGAAGAGATTTTACACTTAGAATAAAGAATCATCTATCCAAAACACAGAGAGATTTTATTCCGTATAGGTTTGAAAGGATGCAAATATTTTCTAAGAAGTGGAAAACAACAAAATCCAATAAAAGTAAATTTAAGTAGACAACATGCCATCACTGCAGACAAGTGAATTGGTGCATAACTGAATTCTGCATGCTTTGCATGTCAAACAATACAAAAACGCACACACATTGACAGCACTTACATTAACATTACTGCACGACACATTTGTCTGTGACCCCACTGGTTAAACCAGTGACTTTGGACGATATATCTGTTAGCTGAGCCGGTAATACACCTAAAATGATACGAAACATATTATATGTGCAGAATACACATAACTCTATGTTGGTAACTTTTTCTTGCATAAGTGTCATATGTGCTAGATGCAACGCTGGATGCGATCTACGTTCAAAGCACAAATCTGCAAATTACCATGTCTACGAACAATCTCAGTGTAGTTATAGCATCCAAATTTGACATTCCCCATCCACACTTTACTCACACAATAATTTCATGCTCTTTACATTGAAATCACAAGACTTTCGACAAAGAAATACTGTACCAGTAACTACGCATTTTAAAATTAAACATAAATATATAGATAAAACTATTTTTTAAACAAAACTCCTAAACCTATTTTGCATTTTGTAATTGTATTTCTGGCATTATACTAGGAAAGGCACATTACAGGGAAATCTAAAAATAATAATCACTACTAACAACAAATAAATTAAAATTTAAAAATGGAAGCTAACTTTCACCTACATGTCCAAAATTAAAGCCAAAATAAAACTATTTTTATGTACTAGTCATTTACATTTTCCTATCACATTATCTACAGCAAGCAAAAAACATTACATGCAACCTTATTAGAAACTAATTAAACACGGAATACGGAATCCTAAACCTAATGACATAGGACATCACATTCAGAATGAACACAGTGTGTATTATGTTACAAGACTAATTAGCTACACCCATCCAAAACAACAACATATCGTTGACATACTCTCGTCCTCCTCTTGATTGGCTTCCGCTGCCAGTTCTGCAGGAGTTTTCCGTTTCCGACCAATCTGTCCTGCAGCACCAGGATCTTCCATACTGATGGGTTCCCTTTTCTTGATGTTATACTGGAAATGTATGAAGTTAATTCAGTAATGTTCTAAAAATTACAAGCTTGTCAAAATGAGTTTAATTTATTTAAACATCAAACAATTAGTTGCTTTAATACAGTTTAGAGAATGGAAACATTTTATATAGAATTATGTCAGAAAAAAGAACAAAAATCATATGCATCATTTATTTTAATACCTTTATTGATTAATGTTGATTACAGGGTAATCTATCTACGCATTACCCAAACATAAAATTGAAGTGATGTGCATTATATGTAATATCATCAAAGCTTACAACGATTATCCACTTGCACATAAAAACATATTAATATTCTAGTCTTGTTCTTTAAACACAGAATACTCATTCAAATATTTCCATTACATAAAAGACAGTTTATGCGCATGAATTTTGAATATATTTATTAAGGACTGCCATACTGTATTAGGTCGGAAATTCTTCACTTTGAAGTTTTTTTGTACTGACGTCAATAAATGATGTTAATTTTTAGCTGTACAACCAATTTAAAATATATTATACAAAAGTCATATAATTCAAGTCCAAATACGTCTGTGAAGCCATTCGAATATTATAGTTACACCGTTGATTGGTTGATGTAGCAACAACAGAAACACAAACATCTTATTCTCCAAAGTGAAGAATTTCTTAGATTAAGGCACACCAGCAACATTCCATGAAATTGACACTGAAGGTACCCATGTATGAACATAGAGTAAAACAATTCCCTTAAATAGTTAGTTAATATGCCAAGCAATGTATCCCTTTAAAAGATCTGCAGCTTTAAAAAGTAACCCTTTGGCAAAAGACACAGAATGAAAATCATAGAATGATTACCCTTTCACAAAATTGACAAAGTATATATTTACCTTACATCTAATCCCAGCCTCTAAAATGCGATACTCTCTTTGTTCTGGCATTAGCTTCAATCCCTGGCCGCAGTAATAAGAAACTTTGTTCACAGTATTGAAAATTAAGAAGCACTACAGAATTACGGAAACTTTTTTTTTGATTAGAATAATGGAAACTTTTTTTTTGATTAGAATAATGGAAACTTTTTTTTGATTAGAATAATGGAAACTTTTTTTTTGATTAGAATAATGGAAACTTTTTTTTTTTGATTAGAATAATGGAAACTTTTTTTTTGATTAGAATAATGGAAACTTTTTTTTTGATTAGAATAATGGAAACTTTTTTTTTTATTAGAAAAATGGAAACTTTTTTTTTGATTAGAATAATGGAAACTTTTTTTTTGATTAGAATAACGGAAACTTTTTTTTTTATTAGATGACTGTGTAATTTACCAAAAACAGGAAAAAAATTATACATTTATTTACTCTTTCCTTGCATTTGATGTGTGGTAGTAAAATTAATAACAATTGGCTTAATTATGGCACTCTTCAATGTAATGAGATTCAAAATTGTGAACAAACCTTCCAATTATGAAGCATAAAACACATTTGGTAGGAACAATTACCAGAACTCCAGGTAATTTTTCCTCTGTTGTATGCTTGAACCTTCTATACTATTAGTAACAACCTAACAATTTTTATTACGAAATTAAAACGATAAAATGAAATACTCAAACCTTATCTCTAATCTCTTGTCTGATAGTTTCCCTTTCTTGTTCCATTTTTCGATGTTTATCTTTACGTTTTTCTTCCGCTTCCCGCCGAGCTTCCTCAATGGCAGCGGCTTCCTCTTCAGCATTTTCATCATCCCCCTTATCATCACCACCTCCGACAGCACCTACAGAGAAGAACAGAACCTAATTTTACAGATAAAATAAAACAAAATTGATTTTTATTGAAAATTAGACAAAAAATATATATCTAAGAAATATAAAAGATCCACATCTGGTGAAGTTATACTCAACATAGTCAAGACACACCATATTAGGATAATTAATGATGGAAATAGGAGTTCTCGTTATTTATGGATTACACAATTGTAATTTTTTTTGGCAAAAAAGTGAAAGTTCATTTTAAATGTAAGCCAGACAAAAGCAAAGGTTGAGTATAACTTCTGATCAGACATTTAGTGATCTATTTAGCCTCAATGCTCATTAAGCGCATTAATCCAAGTCGACACTCTTAAAATACGCAAGTCACAGTTTATAATCCTCCGAAGATAAAATCCACTTTTATTAGAGCTTTGGGAAAATTTACTTGATATATGTGTATGCATTAATTTGATTGATGTCTGTATAGTGGATTATATTGTTATTCTACGCTGCAAAAAGAAAAATGTTTTAAGAATACAAATATTCCGGCTGTTACTACACCAGTAATTTCACTACAACAAGAATTTCGCATACATTACTAAATTATTACAGACAAGTCATTCCGTCATAATTGTTGCAGACTACAAAAACTGAATTCTTATCTGCAAAAATAAAAGCCCAAACTTATAATGTTAAAAGCACAAGAACAGCCATCACAGTGTAGCCCAAGTGAAAGTATATAAAAATTGAAAAATGTGGTCAGCTATCTAGCTAATAATTACCAGTAAATACCAAATAAAAGGCTATTTAATTGATTTTACACATAGTTATGTCACAGATTATTCAATAAGATATGCATTGCAAACAATATGAAAATAACATAGTGCATGACCACAGTTGTTCTCAAGAGATGTAAAATTTTATCAACAGAGGAAGGCTGTTCATTTGCTTAGTACGTAAAGGCATGATATCATCAGAGCTGAATACTGATAAACTGCGATTGGCAACCATTTTCGTGAAAGAAAATGGCTAACAATTCACAACTATAGCAAATTATGTGAAAATCAAAGCACAGTGAAATGCTGTTTTCTTTAAATTACTGCAGAAAATTGAGCTTTTAAAGCCATTCAGTTCAATTCTGAGGATTTCTAAATGAGTGTCAGCATGTCTACCAGTCATACTAGAGAATCTAAGCACAAAGTCCACTAATACTACCCCCAAAGTTGTGCATTATTCTTCTCTGTCAGTATCAAATGTCATTGAATTTCAAGCACAATATGCAGATGTCCAATAAGACTTTCATTTTTGCAAGAAAGTTGTGCTTATCTAATATAGCTGGCATGGTATTTATCAATAAATATCGATTCCACAGAGTATGTATAATACACACTATGGTAAGAATCCACCGTCTCGTCAGAAATTTCAGCGGACCATGAAACGCTTCTTGAGAACAACTAGCAGATGAAAAAAGAAACAAAAAATCCATCATGCATATAATTATGTAACTGTTCAAAAACATCTTTTTCTACCCACTTAAAATATTCATGGTTTGGCTATCTTAAGAACGTTCCTGGGCAAATGTTATGGTGTGTCCTTTATTAGAAAGTTATGTTCTCAGGAGATCGATGTATGCACTTTTATAAACTCAGCTTTTTACAGGTCTGAAATAGAATGACAGATTAAACTGTTATAAAGAATTGTGTCAAATTATTATAATGAAGCAAACTTGACTTATGCACCAGAGCTTACTGGAACTGATGGTGAGATATTAAAATTGCATTTAGAATCTATAACTAAAAACAGGTACAAGTGTTTGAAATGTCAACAGCATTCTGACACAAAAAAGTCACTCAGTTTTGCACACACATTTATTATAACTATCTGACTTTTAAACACAAGGGTAAAACAGATCAGCCCCAACAACTGGATTCCAATATTGTACAAAATACGTATAGTCATTTAATCAAAAAACATGGAAAAAAGCATTGTAATTATATAATGATTGTGCTTTTCTGTCCATAACATTTTCTATGTCAGAAAACTAGGTCTTAGTGATTTTTCAAAAATGTCACATTAAGCCGCTACAACGAACTCCTTACTCTTAGCTCAATATAGGAAACACAGGCACTTCATACTTTAAGCATGCGGTGCTTTGTTTGCGGAAAATGTTAATGTAACAGTTCACTTGAGTGTTACATTTGATATCGAATTGAATTCTGTGCATCTTTTGCTACCCTGTTAGAAATCAAAGCTGCTTAGAACTGTGAGCAACAACTCAAATTTTTACAGAATGATGTTAATATCAGATTCTATGAAACAGGCAAGCAATTTATATAAAGATGTTTGTAACATAATTCCTTATCGTTAACCACAATTTATTGTTGACTGCATAATTATCAGACATGTAGGTTTTATAACAACTTTACGCTCTGTTACCTTTGACGGAATCCAATTGTTTTCCTACTGTATGTTTGATGATAAATGATGCCATAGCAGCTTATATTCTATTACAATTTCTCTATTGCACTGGCTCCCCACCTTCTTCTGTGAAAACAATATTCTCCTATCACCTGCAAAAATATAAATATAGTTACAATACATGGTCATTAAAGGTATCATGGAACAGCCACTTGAAGAGCTGATAAAAATGAAGAGCACAATCATTGGGCATGGTTTTTAACTCAGACAACTCTGAATATCCTAAACTTGAGGATCAAGGTCATTCTTACTTTGTACAGTATGGCCACATGCAAAAAAGTCAAACTGACAGAGTAATACTTGTATGAACAATGAATATTCTCGCTTAAAATATTCAGCCAAAAAAAAACCTTAGTTAGTATTTAATCTTGCAACCAATTGGAGATTAATTTAAGAGCAAATGTGAGATTTGCAAGCTGGTATGGTATCCAGTACATTTAAAAATATCAAAATTCACATTTATTTAATGTCTTTAACATGTCATTTAACATTTTAATTGAATAGAGGCCTATTTCCAAATTGTGACTAAATGTCAAGCCTTTTCTGGACAACAACCACAACACATGGTTTTATCGTTTCTCATTTTAGTAAACTCCATACTCATTTCAAAAAGATAAAATGCTTTAGTTTTTGAAAGCAAAGCAATACTAACATTTTTCATAGCATACGCTTTTAAACGTACCCTTGAATTTTCAGTAATGTAACAATGTCTTGCACACTAGTAATAACAAATGAATCCTAGCTAATAGGCAAATACTAAAAAAGTTTATTCATAACATGTAAAATAATGAAAATACAATTAATATGACTATATATAAACTTACTAGTTATCCAACACCAGTACATAGCATCAAGTTAGCATAATTTTAGAGCTGGAAATATGGTATTTCCAGACAATATTCTATTAAAAGAAATGTCAGAAAACAAGTCTCACACTCACAATGAGAGACTTGACAGCTATGCCAGTAGTGTGTTTCATATGTCATTATAATGTGGTAAAGCCCCCAGTTGTGAATTTACATAATTTTATTATTTCTGAACAGTCTCATCAAATTTTAAAATAGAAATTACCTGCATCAATAAGTAATCCAAGCACTCTTTAGAATTATTTTCATTAGCAATGTTGCATCATTAAATGTGCATCAATATATAAGCTGAATAAAGTGGATTCATAGTTGCAATATTAACGTTTTTGTTATTAAAACTTCATAAAAATATACATTTACTCTGTTACATAAAATGCCTAAAAATATGATCTTAACTTTGTTGAAGAGGAGTTTATATGTACAAAGTATTTAGCCAAGCTAGTTTATTGTACAATGAAAACATTAAAGCTGCAAAACCGTCAAGTCTCCTGGTGCGAACGAGTGACTCCCATTTTGCAGCACATTTCACCACTGCTTGTCACATAGAAAATTATCTGGAAATAACCAATCTCCTGATCGACTGAAAATTCTACCAACGTATGCCTTTTTTGCATGTGAAATTACTACAGAGAAGCAAGAAATGCTACCCAAGACATGTTTCTAATTAGAATATTTATATTTATATGGAATTATGCTACAAAGAGAAGCACATTGAAGCAAATGTACAAGTGACAAGTGAATTTAGATTCTCCTTGTAAATTAGCCAACATTTTTAAATGCAAATCCTAAAACCATTCCACAAATTACAATGTAACATATTGCAAAATGAAAAGAATATGATAAATGAGAAAATGATTACCATGTAAAAATCAATGGAAACGATCCACTTACTCGGTGCTTAGTGTAAAAACTATTGAGCAGTTTAGTGTGAAAAATAATGACATCTGGACATTACAATCAAGAACATAAACTACAGTAAAAATCAATTATTTGTGAAATCACACACTTAGTATTACACAAGCTGCATTGATAAACCAGACAATGTATGAACATCTAACTCATTTTAAAAACATTATTTGATTGTGAGTTAGTCTTGTATGAAGGACATATTTATGAAAATTATCATTCCTGATTTTCCTCAACCTTGTTTATTACATATTAATGTTGCATTTCTCTAAAGACCTTGATCTTTAGATTGACCACAATGCAAATTAATGAAGTTTAATGATTTGTTTGACACTGAGCAAATGATCTTGATATTTAAACTGTTTTCAAAACCCACACATCCAGATTTTAAATGTTGTTTTAGCTTAGAAATGTATTTCAAATAAAAAGGTGGATATAAATTAATGCACATATACAGTTCCAACAATCAATACCACTAAATTGATCTTCACTCACAGTCTTTAATGCACATTAACTTGACTGTGAACCTAAATCTTCATCAATAATGCACTGGTTCTGCAGAATCTACTAGAAGACTGTTTTTCTAGGCATTTTCTTAATACATAGCTAGCTGTAATTACATGAATATGCTTCCCTTGATTAAAAGTGACACAATATGATTTCTCTGAAAGGAATATTACACTTGGGGCTAATTTATAGTTCTGCAGCCCCTTTCTTCTTTCTCAATTTTTCATACTTTAGTTATCGGACAATTTTGTATGACATTTGTTCAGGATGTAATAAAGAAACATATTGTTAGCTAAATTATTATTAAGCATCAAGATATCATTTTTTCATAAAGTGACATTTGACTAGGTGGATATCATTTTCAGTGTAAGCAGAGCTATGGAGAATTTCTCTAAGATCAATTTTAAAGTACAGAATTAAAAATTCCTACCTTTAGCAAGTCCTATATGTGTTCAAATGTTTAACTTATTTAATTATTATAGCACTTTATTATTATGTTAAATCAATATTTGCCAATAAATATACGTATTCGAATAAAAATATAGGTAATAAATATGAAGAACTTACCAAAACACCATAGGAGCATACAGTTAATATATGAACATCCAGAATTCTTATATGCAGGTAGACATACACTTTTAACAACAATCTGAAAGATAAATAATACAGAAGTAATGTAATTACATATTTCTACAATCATACACTTAAAAATAACCTAATTAACTAAGCAAGCAGATAAGTTTGTTTTTTCGTTATAATGTGTCTGTGCTATGATGCCTATAGTATGAAAAATAATGGCTTCGCATAACAATTTTTAATGCTAATTCAAAAATATAACAAATTCATAAATCATTTTTATTAATAATTGCAAGGTTTAGTAATAATTTTTGTAATACAAACTGACAATTTATCAAGCGGTAATACCTTGCAACAGGAGGATGCAAACTAAGTAACGTAGCGTCTTAGATCAGGTTCAACTATTACTCGATTCTGTACGGGAACTAGCATGTAATTGTCGCATAATCGAGACTTGTTCAAATGTGTACAAGCCTTGTTCAAATATGATCAAAGAATCACACGACTCATTTGTCTCTCATACTAAGGAACAAGTGTATTCTTATTAGCATTTTACATACATCGTGATAGAATTCCCTGGCCCATGTATCTGTGTATGTAGGAGCTATGATTTTTAAATTAGTTTCTATTAAAAAGTGGCATGGCCACTGTAACTGTGTTGTCATGGAAACTGACACTGGAGAACTCAACAACAGACAGATTAAT
>JAOXYB010031643.1:0-14564 GCA_028565635.1 Phoronis ovalis
ACGTCAGGGCGTTACTCGAAAAAAAAATGACGCCACGAATTAGCCAAATATCTTGACCTTTAAACAAATTTGTTTTTATTCAAATACTTAAAGCCACGTTAAAACGATGATCATTTTTCAAACACCCCCTTAAATGTAGATAACGCAATTCGTAAAAATGCAACATTATTACCAGCCTTTCTCGCGAAAACCCACTTAATACTCTATTTAAGACAGCTGGATGTGTCGGGGCACAATTGGCACTAAAATTATTATTAAAGTCTGACATATGACATAACCTTGGCAATAATAAACTACTGGAATGATAACAGGGCATCCAGGTGGATAACTTGATTAAAAACCACCCATGATTTTTGCTTAAACCCAAAAATGGCAGAATGCCTGATGATAAAAAACTGTGTACATACAGTTGAAATCTGGAACATTTCATCACCCAGTGTTTGATCTTTTTGTACCTTGACATTTTAATAAGCTTTAATAATATGCCATATTAGCCATAATAATGCTTAACTGAATTCTAAGGCACAAAGAAGTCAAATTTACTATTTTATCACATCACGTCAGTCACAGTATTGATACGAAACTGCGATACAAGGCACGTTTTGCTTGCGTAGACAGTACCTTTTGTATTTTGTTCTATATCTCTAAAACTAATCATCAAACTGACACTACAATTTTCCGTCAAGTGTAAAATTTATTTTGCTTTGTAACTGGTAACTTTTGTTGTAATTTAATGTTTTAAATTAAAGTTGATCATTGCCACTGTAATCAAATTTACCAATTTTTATAAAAAATATATTATTTTGCTGACTTCATTTTTTTCTACCAAATATCTTTTGGTTACAATAAAAAATGTCTTATTCATACAAATATGGCAAAAAAAATAAAGAAACGTAACTTTAGTGTGATTTTATAAACTGTTTTTTTCATTCTCTATAATTGTCATTTTCACATTCAAGAGGGGATTGCATTGCTACTTCATCTGTGAGCATATTGACAGGAAAATATAATTTTTCACCAGGATGAGCTTTCTAGCATATATTTTACTTTTTCTGAGGACAATGGCGCCAAACATAGTAATCGTGGAAACAATTATTTTAATATTGAAAAATACTGTAGATTTTGATTTGATTTTTTGTTTTTTTAACCAAACTAACAGGCTTTCCGCATAATTTGAAGTCTGCATAATACTACAATAATAGTAATTATACTAGATGTCTTACTATTTTTTTGCACCAAATATTTGTAGCCTCATGCAGAATGAAACTGAGTGAACTACAATCATCCTGTACCTGTATTGTAATCTGATTTTATTAATCGGTACAGCTTTGTTGGTTGCTCTCTGCTACTATGCATAATATCCATTATATTGAATTCACTGGAGAGTCACAAATAAGGTATCGACAAAGGATTTTTATAATGAATTCAATCAAGTTTATCAAAATCAGTATAGTTTTAATTCATATTGGTTTAGTTATCACTTATAATTACATAAAGCAATCTTTCAAAAACATAGAAATTAAACAAATTTCTTCACAGATTAAAATTTAAAACACAAAATATAATCAAGTACCAAGTGAATGCGGACAGTCGACAAGTATGTTAGATTAATAAACAGGTTCTTCTACAATTGCTAAACAATTTCAAAAGCTTTTTTGCAAAACAAGTCGATTCAAACAAATTTTGAAAATATTGTCAAAAGTTTTATAAGAGACCTGGTGTTTTTTTAAATATGACAAAAAAGATTTTAATTTCTCTTCGCTTGTGTTACAATTCAGAGAGGTACATTTAAATTAAAATTCTCTTTTTTGCTAGATATATTTCAAGCAAGCTGTTATATCTGTTATATGGAGTAGATATGGCTGTAAACAATTATGACACTTCTAGTTGTATAGTTTATGTGTATAAATTGTACTGAATTACTTGTCAATTTTAGCTATCAGATGTTACATTCGGTTTTGGAAACAATTTTGTTTTGCAAGACCAAAATAATCTTGTAATAATTAACACTATCTTTATAAGTTACTAAAATAGATTATAATGGCCGTAAAATGTCTGTTCATTGTAGGTCCACTATAAGTTTGCTGTTATTTTCCTGCTGTGTGAAGCATACAATAAATGGGCAAAACTCCACAGTATTGAAGAAACTCAAGGTGAACTTGTCATTGTTTATGCTGCCTTGGAATGGAATTTCTACAGAATGACTCTTGTTGCCTGTTCAGGTATCATATTCTTTATCAAATGGGAAACTGTCTTCATAAATATTGGTGTTTGAATCATATTTTGCATGCTGCACTGAAATACCTTAGAATTATAACTTTTGTTTTTCGTGGTTGAAGTAATTATTGCTTAGTTTGTTGCAAGCTATTTTCACAGTTTAATACAAATTAAATTTACACATTTTCAGAAATGATATCATTCTTACTTATATTGGGAGTTACTATGCTTACTGTAAGAAAACTGATGGTGCCATTTAAAGCTAGGTATGATTAGTTTTAAAAGATATTTGTGTGTGTATTTTAGTATGCATTTGTAGACAAGAACAAGAAAAAAAGGAGACAAACACAAAAATTATCTACATGCAGAAACAGTATACAAACACATATTCAATACCAAAAAACATTTGTATTTTATATTTTTTCTCCCTTGCTATTATGGCCAGAGATTGGAACATTGAAGTACACAAAACATATGATATAAAATAATTAATTTGTTTTACAAATACCTGTAAATTTCTTGCCAAACTGCAAATCTGTGCACATTTCTTTGATTCATACTGATCTGAACAGACATTTTGAATAAATATGATAATGTTATATGTTTACAGTGTTATGGACATTGTCAAAGGAGTGCTTATATCAAATTTTGGTAAATTATTAGCTATACCAGCTATAATATGGGGACAAAGCAGCAGTGATGTTTATTTTTGGTTGACAAGGATTTTTGTTTACACATCCAATATACAGGCTCTTAAAGGCAAGCTTCTTAATTTTTGTGGCATATAAATCCAAAGTTTAATATTCAATATTGTAATGCTTTATTTTTGTAAAGGCCCTAAATTTCTTAGATCTGTAAAAGCATGATTACATTTTAATTATTTTTCAACATTTTGAATTGAATTGAAATCTTCATAAATACTATTAAAAATAGCAGTACTAAATGTAAGAATGGAAATATGGATTGCAGAATGGAGCAGACTTTTAACCACAAGTTAAAGTGTTTGATGTAAAAACTTGATATAAATATGTAATAAATAAACTTCATATTTTTTAAATTTAAATAATTATATTTTTCTTTCCAGTACTGTGTGGTTGTGGTGGTCTTTTATCAACTTGTGTAATCACATTGTGCTTTGGAGTGCAGTATATAACCGGAATTATTATGCAAGATGCTACATAGGTTAAGGTTGCAAGAATAAGGAGGAAATGACTTGTTATTCAATTGTTAAATTGTGTTTTGTATGTACTGACTGCAAAAAGATACAGACGATAAATTAAAATCTTTTTAATATATTTAACATGTGTATATTCACAACACATCTGGCTTGATGCAATGTTACACGATTGTTCTTCATGATCAGTAAAGTGGAACAGAGAGGGACAACGAATCCTGGGGCACTTACATTTGTGACGAATACGGGAGGGGGGTGTCACCCAAATGAGTCACTTTTTCACCAATAATCCCTAAAATTGGGTCCATTTTGCACAGAAATGTCCCTAAAAATGGGTATACTTTTCAACAGAATCCCTAAAAATGGGTCGCTTGTTCATGATTTTATTTAAAGTTGGCAATTCCGAGAGACCTTAAAAATGGGTCCTTTTTGTGACAGAAAACCCAAAAAATGGGTCCATTTTTGAGACCAAAATCCCTAAAAATGGGTGAATATTTTGAGTTTGGGCTGCACATCCCCATCTAAAAATGGTCAGTACCCCCGGGCAATGAATAATAAAAAAGTGAAGAAAGCTAAAAAAAATCCAAAGCAATGAGCACATTTTATAGGAATAAATGAGTGTAATACTTGATTTCATCAATTCGGTAGTTAACATTCCAATTTCTAACACGTAAATTTTCAGACTTTTGTACTTTTCAAAAATTAAAACAACCCGTGTTTATCTTATAGCTCTTCATAATTCATATCACACAATTTTCTCTAAATGCTATTTGAATTTTTTTACCATAGTTTTTTGTAACAAAAAGCAACTTTTGAAATTTGCAAGCAGTATTAAATTAAGGGGCCCTGCAATTTTAGCTATAAGTGAATAACATATTATTAACATATTTTGCTGAGTTTAATCAATCATTTTTAAGTTCACAAAATGATAGTTCTATAAAATATTAGTGTTTAGAAACAAAACAGCTAGGAAACCTGGCAACAATCAACACATTTCACCAATAGATCATGCTTTCTTTGCAAAAAAGTAGATGTCACCAATTATTGCCAACTGACAACAATTATGCACTTTTACCATGATTTGCATTCACAAAATGTTGAATTATTTTGAGGTAATTGCGTTATGGCCCAGTGCCATATGATGTCAATTAGTAATAATAATTGGTACCATCTACAGTTTCAGTAAAAAAGTTAAACTTGCGCAAAATTTCATAAATTTATCATTTAGTTGCACAATTACAAAACTAATTATCAAGAATAATCCCAAGGGGTACTGCCATGCACAATGACCTATATATGGGCTCCCATTTTTCAGCCTCCACTTTTACCATGGGGTATCTTTTTCATGTTTATTTAACATTTTTTACCATGGGGTGTGCTTTTTGCAACTAAACTTTAACCAATGATATATATTTTCAATATTGCAAGGTGCTGTATTTTTGGGGGTAAACTTCTAATTTCGAGAATTTTGTTCACTGTTTCTGCCATATAAGAAAATTCTTACATTGGGTGTATTATATTTATAGGATTTTTTGCAAATATTTTTTTACCACAGTATTCAGAATGCAGTTTTTATCATGGGGTAAGGCTATTTACTTTCAACTTTTGACACCCCAAAAAGATTTTTGGCAGGTACACCCCGGACTTTTCCTTTAGCAAAAGTTCATACACCCGATTGTTGCGAAACGTGTGTGTGTGTGTGTGTGTGTGTGTGCCCTTACAAAAATGTTCTATAGAGGCTCTATAGAAATTCTATAGAGCTTCCTTCTAAGCTTATATTATAGTTCTGACAGTAAACATTCAGTTGTACCTATATGAAAAACACTTTTGGGATTTAATAATTTATTTTTTTATAATTAGGGCATTAAGCAATTAATAAATTAATTAGTTTAATTGTTTTTATAAGGAATTGCACAGTTATGGTAAATTAACAAATTTTAGCTTTACAATTATTAAATTGATAAATATTCATAAGCATCAAAATCAGCAGTGTCAAAATGTTATAACCATTTCACAAAAAAAGAAAAAAATCCTACAGAGCATTCTATAGAGGATTCTATACAATTCTATAGAGAAAGCTCTATAGAGCACTCTATAGAATTCCATAGAAAGCTCTATAGCATTCTATAGAGAGCTCTATAGGATTTTCTACAGAATTCTATAGAGTTCTATAGAATTATATAGAGCAGTTGGATTGTCATTTTTTGTGATATGTTTTTTTATTACAATGCAAATTGATGGTTTTTTAAAATTAAGAAATGATTTTAAAAAAGCTTTCTATGTCTATCTTGTTACTATTTCTTACATTTAAAGTACTTGACTAACATCAATATAATTATTTTTCGCAATTCTAAAAATCATTATTCTAATTACTAAGATCTTGTTTTAAGTAGTGAATAAATATACATATGACTCAGGTTCAACTAAGTCAGTATCAAACATCAGGAGACAAAAGGAAGCTAGATATAGTAAGTTTTAGCTAAAAAGTGGTTTTCTGAAATGTTAATGTTTTAAATAAACTTACATGCTATTAAAATATATGCAAATATAATTATTTTAATGTTTAATAACAAAGCACAATGTAAAAAATAATGGATCCGACATAAATACAAAAATATAGAATTCCATAAAAAGTTACCAACACTCTATAGAACCCTCTATAGACCCGGGGGAGGGTACTCCAAGTATTTTTTGGTGGGGGTGTGCACCCCAGTTGAAACTTTTGGATTTGGATTGTATACTTTTTACTGTATTTTTTTGGATTGCTACCGTAAAGAAATTCAAAAATTTGGATTGCTACCCACTCAGGCTTGCAGCAAATAATTTGGATTAATTTTAGGTTTGTATCTATAAAGCGATTTTTTGAATTTGATTTGTATCAGTCAGTATGCGTAAAAATGGATTGCTACTCAAATATTTTAAAATTTTGCCCGGGATTGCTACCCTTATATTTCACAAAATTTGGATTGCTACCCTTATATTTCAAAACATTTGGATTGGGTTTAATTGCTACCGCAAGCTAAAATTTTGGATTGGGTGCGCATCCCCGTATTCAAAAAACCTTGAGTACCCCCCCGGGTCTATAGACTTCTATAGACCCTCTATAGAAAGTGACCAATTCTCTATACATTCTATACAATCTTCTATAGAAAATCCTATAGAATTATATAGAAATTGTTCCAATTTTCTATAGAATTCTCTATGATAGAGCTCTCTATAGAATTCTATAGAAATTTTTCGTAAGGGATGTGTGTGTGTGTCACCCAATAGCTTAAGCCCCTGTTTCAGCTCCAGCATTTACTACAGGGTACGCTTTTCATGCTTCTTAAAGCTTTATTTACCACAGGGTACATTTTAATTTATTTACCCTATTATATTAGTCCCAGGTCAGGGTTTTTTACCTGGGCCGCACACCCCGACCCCTACCAATTTTTTTGTCAAGTACCTCCGGGCGGGGACCCCAACGATTTCAATATGCATACTCTTAGCCAACAGTTTTCAATTTAACCTAGATCACACAAAAGTATAGACAAGTAGTAAAAAACGTAGAAAGAAGGGGTGCATCCAAATCTGCACTCTACTTGTAATTAGTATCGGAATTTATATTTTAAATCTCAAAGGAGGGGTGCTTGTTCCTGGTCCACTTTCATTGCATAATGTTATTACTCTCAAATCATCAAATAACCAATCAACAATTAAAGATTTGAAATAGCATTCTTTTCATATCGAAAGTTGCTCAGATATCTAAATAAATATAAAAAAACATATGCATAGTGGAAAAGCTTACAAAGTCGTATATCTAAACAGTCAGTTCTACTCTCGAATCTTCGACAAGCATGAAGGATTGAAGCGGAAGGATTCGAATCTTGGATTCACACGTTTGAATGGGAATATATAAACAACAAACTAGGCTTGGTACTTTGTAAGTAGCATATTTTAGTAGCTCAGACATTATTTACGCTTTAATTTCTGAATAAGTTGTTAAATGAAATAAATTGTACGGCAAATCTAAATTCTGTGCATCCAACTCGGCAAGATCAGATTTGCCGTTACTCTTTACTTAGCATTCATTCTGTGTCGACACTTGTCAACTTGGCTTGGCGTACTCCATTCCCTCTCCCTCTAACCAATAACATCAAAACTCCAGGTACGTCGGGACATAGTCACAAGCTTAATTCTAACTTTATCTCCTAGATATTATCCGCGAAATTTTGGGTAGGGGTGTGCGTCCCGGTATTAAAACCTGGATTCTCTAGTTAACAATTTTGCTAGCCAAAAAGCCTGTTTGCTTAACTTTTGCTTACTAAAAAGCCCAATTGCTAATTTTTGTGTGTTGGTGATACCTATTTGCTGAACGTAACTACCACAGGAGGTCTGGTTGGTGCAAATCAGGGGGTTGCGATTTTCTGTTTAAAGGTAAAGCAGAGTTGCCTAATATCTACTTATTATCATATTCCATCGTTGAACATTAATTCAGCCAAATCTTTCTATACTGACCGAATTCGTTGGACATTCACCAAAAGGTCTTGAGCTGGCACTGACAAATTATGTGTAACAATCTCTCACTCACCAAATATGTTAAATTCTCACTTGCCAAGGACAAACAACTATGTTCAGGGTTGACACCGTACATTCCAGGCAAATATAGCAGCATATCACCCAAAGACCCCAAACATTTGGACCTTTCTGCGAGTATTGCAACAAGTACACACAGAACTCATCATAGATGTAACGATAGATCACATAGTTCCCAGACAAGCTCCTCCAACCCAACAAGACAGACATATATTTTGGATTACTTACGTAGCATTGCACACAACGTATATTTCTGACGGATAAGACAGATAAATTGTAAAAAATTGATGTTCGCTGCATTAAGACACTATTTCGTATATATTAAGGAAAGAAAATGATATTAGTATTTATTTATTGAGGAACAGAAAATCTTACATCTGTATGGTCACTTCAAAATAAAATTACAAACTGAACAAAATCTACATTGTCAATCTAGCTATTTTACAAATATCCTAATACTTACAAACTAACAAATATAACAAACAAACTATTAAATGCAACTAATATAATGTACAAGTACATGAATATTACTTTGTACGGTTAAACAGTATATATAACTTAGACTTATGCTGCTGCTGCTTTCAATAATTAGCGCGGATGGAAAATGAGTGGTAAGCATTATTTGTTTAATGCTATTCTGTACAGGTAATATAATGTAATACAGTATGTAATGCTCTTAGTAATAATATTGGCTACATGTATGGCTTGGCTACATGAACGTATACTGTTTTGTAAATTTTGACTTTCAAATGTTTTAATAAAAAAGTTACCGGGTAATCATTTGGAAATGTTTCTTATTTTCTATCAAAGGGGGGGGGGGCAAATGGCCTTTAACCATTGGCGTAGCAACCTCTGTGGGAAATCAACAGGACTATTTTGCAACATAGGGGAAGGCTATGTTCTAAAATCAGTGAAAAAGTATATTATGTAACATTAAATAAATATATTTATTGAACAGAAATACATGATCTCTAATGTAAAATTAAGTTAAAGGAGAAAAACAAATGAAATCCTAATATTTGGTGGTGTTTATCCAGTTCTACTGGAAAGCACTGCACTTTACATTTCGCCAGAAGTGTGTTCCTTGACATATTACCTAAGTGTTGCAGTTAATACTGGACAAAAGCTATGTTGAAGTCAATAGAAAAAGATGGAATAGAAAATGTGAAACAACTAATTTTTTTAAATGCTAGCTAGACCTTTTTTCTTAAAATATGGGTTGGTTAAATTAATTGAGTGATAGAGGTATGTAAACAATAAAAAAACTAAAGTAGAGATATGATATAATCTGTGGTAGTTGTTGTTACTTTAAATGTGGCTGCAAGTATTCATTGTATAACTTTAAAAAATGTAATAGTGACTGTAATATAAGACAAAAGATTATGATATTAAAAACACCAATGTTATTTTGCAGATAGATAACCTAGAGATACCATTACACGCATGGTACCACAGTGAACTAAGTGTTGTTGGTGAAGATCATTGAGTTGCTTCTTTGTCAGAAGTCTAGTAATGCATTTATTGCCAGGAAAATAACTATTTTTAAATTGATGCTGTGAATTATGTAACAGTTAGAGCTGTAGTGATAATTATTTATTTATTAAGTAGAGAAATAATTAGAGTACTGAATCTAGAGGCTCTATATACACTTATGATTAGAAAAATCAGAGTTATGTGCAATGCATACGGCCGGAGAAAATGCAAGTTAATATGCAGACTCTAGCAATTATTATATTTGAAAAGTATTTTTTCTTCAAATAATTGATTCATTTATTTACTTTGACATTTCATAATTTTCAAATTTATACAGAATTAGATAGGAAAAAATATAATATAATGTCGATTTGTAAAATTCTATTTTGTCGATAGTCTAATAGAAATTTCAAAGCAATGTTTGTTGTCTTAGCAAATGATAGCTTTTACATATGATGATCAATTCAGCAATTTAAGTGTTGGATTTTCAAAATAAGTTGCAATTAAACAATGACAAGACACCTCACTATTTTACAGAAAGTTTATAAATCTTGTAAGTTTATTGGTTGTGAATATCCGTTAGAGTAACCACAGTTAAACGTAATATTGGTGTAGAATTTGATGATTGTCTTGGCATGGACAAACAAGTGACTGCTATTTGCACAGGGGGGGGGGGGCACTTGGCCAATTTACGGTACAAGGGTGAGGCCCAGGCCTCAAAACCCTATACCCATTGCAAGCCAGCTATGGCAAAAAACCTACCCCGTTATCCGTAAAGATGGCTAAAAACATAAGCCGTCGTCAGAAAAGATGCCTAAAAACATACCCCTTTAGTAACACCCATGGCAAAAAAAGTACACAAACATGGCTAAAAACAGATTTTCGGGACCGTTGTTAGCAGTGAACTAAAAATATACCCCGTTGCGAGTGTCCAGGACTGAAATATATACCCTGAAAAACCATACCCCATAAGGTGGCACGTATGTAAAACCACTTTGGTTGGCAGTGCCCCCTCCCCCCTATTTTGGTTGCATGCACATGGTAATCAATGGATTAGTAATAAAAATTTGCTGCAAGAGTAATAAGCTTTTAATTAATGAATTTTATGTTATTTGATCTTCAAGTTTATATGCAGAATAGATGAAATTATATCCTATAATATTTAAGGTGATTCAGAAAGTTAATTAACACAGATCTAAAAATACCTTATTGTTCTGTTGTTGTTTCTTTACCATGTAGATAATTTTGTGATCAATGAAAGAACAGATTTTTGAGAAGCTACTTTTTAGTGCCTAGAAATGGACATTGAAATTCTCGCAGGTATGGTCCTCATTTAGATTAGGAATGATGTTTTCTGGTTCATATATAGATTAGGAATTATGGCTCGGAATTAGTGCCTGGGTTAAATGCTAGGAACTGCCACTGAGAAGGTGTTTAACATCGACAGTAAAAATTGCTGAAGATGAGAATGTAAGTATTCTACCAAGCATGGTTACGCACCGATAGTGGTGCACGCTTAGACATAATATGGTAAAACAATCTGGGCCGCACATCCTTATATAGACAAATATCTGACTACCTCCCCCTGTGTATTAACTTATGACCGTATACATAGGCTGTGACGAGTATGCTAACGGGGTTCATGTATCCAGACTTTTACTATAGGTCCAAGCGCTGAGTTAATGAAATAAATGTAGACTTAGAAATCATGAATATGCGTCTGGTTTAACTAGGCAAATAAGACTTTTGTATGACTTCTTGATATAAATGTGACAGTTTCATTTTATAGTTTTAGTTGGGAGTCAAGAAAGTGAACAGCACTATTATTTGTTTTATATAATTGTTCGAAATTAGCAAATTAATTTTTTCTCTTATTTTATTACGTTATGTAAAAGGTAGAGTATGTCCTACCATTTTCAATAAGTGAAAGTAAAATTTAGCTACTCTTAGTTTGTTTTTGTCATAAACAACACTGTTTACAAGGAAGCAACTGTGTCAATGCTCCCCTGAACTCTTCACTTCTGTGGACACAAAGCGTCTTTGATACCTGCTTGTTCCGCTCTAATGTTCATGAATAACATTGTGAATGTTTATGTAAGTAAAGCCCACTAGTAGTAGTAGTAGTATAGTCACCTAGATGACTGCTATTACATGTGAACTTGTCTGAAAGCTTTATCTGACATTTTTAAAAACAATTTTCTATTTTTGCATGGAAGCCTTATCAGTCAGAGGGGCCTTGTTGAAAATATGTGATTTGAGTGTCAATCTAGCATCTAATACTTAAATATCAATTCTTCTTTAAAAAGTAACCTAAATGATTTACTGATAAATTTTGTTCCCATTTTCCAAATGTTTAGAGTTTTGATATATTATGTGTGTTAAGTAACTTGGTTTGCAGTAGACGATCTTGAATAGAATTTAAACATCTTTATTATTTACGCATAAAAAAACACAATTTTGTAATGATATAGTTGATTAATGAAAATTAGTAGTACTTTATTTGTCGAGTGCACCAAAAATATTTATAATAATTAGATAAATCCAAAAATGTGTTTTTGGGATTTGACAACCAAAGAACAAGTTAACACATATAATCTATAGGTGCACGTTATCAAATAAAACCTACCAATGATATCTCTGTGTAAAACACAATTCAATAGCAATCATTGTGTTTTGCATATGTTCATGATGTGTCATATATTACCTAGAAACAGTTGCACATCTGAAGTAAATGTAGTGTTGGGATCAATCATAAGAGCCTCTTATGTAGCTTCACCTATAATGATTATATCGCTTTTGGCCCAGTAGTAGAGAGGTTTGAGATTCAAGTCCAGGTCACGCGTTACCTTATTTTTTGGTACATGGAACGTTATGCTAGCAACCCTGGTAACACAGAATCAAACTGTTATTCACTGTTTGGAGTTTTCAGTATCCAGTCTTGTTTTACTGACTTGATCTTGTTGAGTAGTTTATGGTTTTATATTTTGTTACTATAGTTAATAAAATTTCTGTTTTCTTAATGTTAGGTATGTGGTGGGATGACAGCTTTTGATCAACTGGTGTAATTATTAAACAGATGATGGATCAGATGTAAATGATTCATGAGAAATGGATGTTCCAAAGAAACGATATCTTAAACATTGTAAAGAACAAGCATCTGGTGACTCTGAACATGAGGTAAATCCTCAGAATTCCCCGTTATTAATATCTTCACATGCTGATTACAATGATAAGGTGATTCAAACCGCCTGGTCAATTCCAGCCAATCAAATTTGCTCTTACTGTCCATGGCCCAGTGGGGATAAATCTCCTCAACTTTCTCCAAGAATCATGACAAGTTTTAGTATAAGTAGTAGTGACTGCAATGAAACAAAAGTTTTGGACAACGAGATAATTCCAAGTTGGACCAATAAAAAAACTGTCAATACAGCTGGAAGTTATGGAGAACAGCTGCCTTTTAATAAAAGTGATTTAGAAGACAGCTTTGAAAGTCTTGTTTATGAAAACCAAATTAAACATAGGATAAGTACACATGTGGGTAATAAAATCCCTCAAAAAACACATTCAACCCCAGTTGAAAGCTCCACTGCATCATACTCTAACTTTGGTAGTTTTAATTCAAGTACGGATTTGGCGTCAACTTCAAAAAGCATCGTGGACATGAACAAAATGACAAGTTCTGAATCTTCCGTGGGGAGAGGAGCTTATAAACTACCTACTAATGAACACTGGCTGCAGCGATCTCAAGATGATTTAGATACAGTGCAATGCATGAGCAGCAATGAAACATTGATAGACCAAGCTGCTTTACATTATCATGTGCATCAGAGAGCACAGCTAGCATCACAACGAACTAATTATTTTTTTGCCAATTCTCCTCCTTCACCTGTTTTTCATTTGCACTCACCAAAAATACAGGAAGCAATGCAGCAACCTTTTGAACAACAGTATACAGATTTTGCTACCTCATCAGTAACTGTATCTAGTTCATCTAAAGCAGCTGTAACATCATCTTATGTTATTAATCCGCTAGTGACAAGGTCATCCCCTGTTTATCAATATGGCAGTATGTCTCACAATTCACAAGATCAAGAGGAATCATGTGTATCAAGCATGTCGGTGTCTTCAGGAAATTTAAATGCAGGAACTTCTACTGGCCAGATTAATCTTAGTAGATGTCCAGTAGAAACATCACTACATTGCGATTCTAATATGTCAAATTTGTGCAAGAATGGCGACATGCCTAAGCGTGGTAAAAAATTAAAGGTAGGACCTGGTTTAAAAATTCCGCCGCATAAAACTATTGACAGTTCAAAGAATGCCAGTTGTGCCGTATGTGGCGAAAATTCTGCTGGATTTCACTTTGGAGCATATGCATGCGAGGCATGCAAGGTTAGTCGCCTTGAATTAACATTTAAGTCCACCAAGTTTTGTCATTATCGTTCGCAATGAAATGCAAATGTGTGGTATAGTGATATTTTGTTTGTGACGATGAGGTCCTTAGATATGCAGTAAAGGCTTTAAATTACCGCATTATTTTGAACGACAGCGGGAACATTCAAATATTTGAACGCGAATGCTTTTTGATGATATCATAATGATGTAAATTAAATTTTCACAAAGGTTCCCATTGCGTTTCAAGTTAATGCGGTAAAGCCTGTGCTGCATAACTAATGTCCACTTTACAAAATGCGACGTCACTTAAATAAACGCATTAACACTACACCACAGGGTCGCATCTCATTGCAAACAATAGTAAAATCCACAACCTTTAAGTATTGGCTATTTTCAGATTGAAACCATTAATTTCAGATGCATCCATACCTGTAGAAATTGTGGCTTGTTTAGGGAATTTTGTTATTATGGCTATGTAGTATATCAGAGTTTATATCCAACAACTGAGGTCATTATTTATAAGTGTTGACCTATACTAGTAAGACATGGTGTTATATAAATACATATATCCAAGATCAAAACAGATCATACTTAAAATTGTTTGGTCTGCTGTTGATTACTTAATTAAATATCAAATTAACCTGGCGAGAACAGTTAACATACTGTAACTTGCAAAGAATATTGATATTTTCTTTTTTTGTGAATTCTGCTTGGCCATATTCTTTGGAAT
>JAOXYB010031654.1:0-14563 GCA_028565635.1 Phoronis ovalis
ATATTATCACATACATTAACTGTACTAGAGCACAATACTTTAAGTGTTTTATTTAATTAGTGTCCCCTACCAATTTTTTATTCAGTATAGAACTTATGAAGTACGTAACGGTCGTTGTGGGAGACCTTTGAATTTTCGCCTGTGTGACACTATGGGTATAGAAGAAGGCAAGGGAATGGATGTTGCAGATCTTCCTTACTTAATGGATGGTAATATTCCAGAAGGCTACCAGGTACTAGTGAGTTGGTTAACGTAAACTGATAATTATTTTGAAAGACATGTGGTTTATAATGAAAACCTTGTGACAAATAAAACTTCTGGTATATAATTGTTTCTGCATAAATTTGTCAAAAACATAGCACATATAATTTTGCAGTTTAATCCTTTGGCAAATGCTACCCCAGAAGCAGCAGGCTACGAAGCAAAACCAACTCTTTCTCAAAAAGTTCATTGCATTGCTTTTGTCCTTGATGCATGCTCCTTGGGGATCATTCCTCAAAAGACTTTGGAAAAAATGGAGATTGTGAAGAAACATGCCATAAGCAGAGGTGAGTATGTACTTGTCTTTATATAAAGTGATTGTTATACATGTAACTAATAGTCTATGTCTAGATTTTTTTATGTTTTTGATATTATTTCTTCAAACATGCTGAGACTGCAGCTGTACATTTATACTTTTTGATAATTTTTATGTTCACGTAATGTAATGTATTTACATCAACTTGGTGGGAAATAAATATATATACATGCTCAAAAATGTACTGACGCAACATTCAAAGAATCGTAAATCAATTAGGATTCAAATTTTATAGCACCAACATTTAAAATTATTTAAATACAAATATGAGTTTTACAAGCCATTTAGTTGCGTCCAATTATGTAGGTCAAATTTTAATTGCTTGCTAGTTGTTGCAGCACTTTGTTAAGGGAAAGAGGCTTATTTTGGCATTAAGAGAAGTGGATCATTAGGTCAAAATCTGATCTAAAGGTTTAAGTTAAAGAATTAATTGCTTGAAACATTTAAAAACAGGGTTTTATTTCATGCCTTCATAAATAAGGTCAAATGATTAAAATTTATAACTATTCATGACTAAGGATAATTCTTCCGAGCCTTTTATAAGGTTATAAAGGTCCCGGGATAAAGGTATTGTAGTCGATCATCATGGAACCATTTTAGAATGAATGTTTTTAAACTGGAAAGACTGTTGAAACGTGACGTCAGAATCAGGTCATTAAGCTTGATTTTCAGTCTAGTTTTACCAACTGATATTCTGCAACCACACAACAACACAAGTTTCTAATATCGTGATATTAGATTGATATGGTTTTAAATTTAGTAACATGACTTTCTGTTGCAGACATACCTCTCGTTCTTTTGCTGACGAAAGTGGACAAGGTTTGCCCATTGGTTGCCGAGGATGTGACAAAAATCTACTACAGCAAGACTGTGCTAAATGCGGTGAATAAAGCTTCGGAACTGATTGGAGTACCAAAATCACAGGTGTTGCCAATTAAGAACTATGAATCAGAGCTTGAATTGGATACACCAACCAATATTCTAGCGCTCACTGCTATGCAGCAGATTCTTAGGTTTGCTGATAGCTATTTTGACAACTGTGTATCTCACATGGCTTATGACAATTTGAAGCGGATGAACATAAATTCCCCTAAGTAATTAATCTTGTATCAAACAGATATTCGAAAAAATACAAAAATAGTGCCTGTTGGCACTGAGATACATATACGAGTATTTAGAACAAATTGATTAGAATACATAAGGGCGTTAAAGTGATTGTACAAGTTTCGTTTTCCATTTTGATTATTATAAATTAGATACATATAGTATCACCCAAATGTAAGCACAAATGAAGTTAAGGGCTTAAAAATACGCCCTGGTGCTTATAATTGACTATATAGCATGACGAAAAGTCGGTACCAATTATGAGATATAGTAGAACACTTACTTCCATTCCTATACAGCTAAGATTAGAAGATCGCAATTTCTTCATAAATTGCGATGGGGCACTCAAAATGTGGGCAATCATGCTGTTAATGGCCTAAAAAAACTTTTCTAAACAAATGGACTGTAATTGGTACCCATCCAATACCGAATTTTCCAGCAAACAGAAAAAATGGACCATATAAGAACGACTCTGTTTGCAAAACAGACTCTAAGCAAAACCATGCATGCTTACTGAACTTTTTTATGAATCCTTTTTTTTGGTCATCTAAGCAATTAAGACTCATCTTGCAAACAGACGCACTCCAAAATGAAGGTTAAAAAACATTATTACCCTTTTTTGGTCAGAATTGTTGATTTTCCTATGCCTGGTCTTCAAAAAAACATGATTTTACTATAAACGAGCATGATTACCCACATTATACATGTAACGTTAAGTTGAAGTAAACGCTCAGGAAACTAACCACGGGCCGGAGGGAGTGACCATGAGTGAGGCAGAACTGTATTAAGTAGTTTGAATAAATTTGTTAATTACATACACTGTTTTGTTGCTTTCAAGTTTTTTATCGCATGCACTACTTTCATGTTTTTTTATTCGGAAATACATGATGTCTTCGCAAAATTAATGTTCCATCGGTTATGTTTCACAGTATGCAAACCGTCTGTTCACTGAAAGTAATAGAACCCTCAATGCACCAGCTAATATCAGTAGTTATTTACTATCAAAATAGAGTTCTCTGCAGATAACAATTAGATTGCCTAATAAATGTATAAAAAGTTAATGCCAAAATCTTACAGGCACTACCAAGATATTGAAACTGTGGATACAGTTAATAATTGTGTGCCTATTTATACTTTATCTCACAAATAACAGGCTTAAAATTATCCAAGCAACGCTGCTTAATTACCAGAAACATATATAGCCGCCAGTCGGCCATATGTGAGGTGTCCTGGGTAAAAATCAACACTGACCTATACTTTAGCCTCCGTACGCGTGTACCTTCTGATTTAAAACGATCTCTATACATGCATATCAGAGTTTTCCAGATATGGACGAAAACAGCTTGACGGCTGCAAGAAATGTTGAAGTTTTGGAAAACAGTCTAACCCACTTTCCAAGGTCATTGTAAAATGTCACCTAGCTTATGATAGCCACCCACCTATGGCCTTCTTAAAACCACGCCGAATTGTCGAGACAAGGAAAGTGTAACCTAGGATATATAAAGTTTTATATATCCTAGGGGGTGTAACGCATAATGAAAATTGTAGAAGATATATTTCGGATCGGCATTTGACCCACTTTTCAAGGTCATTCTATATGTCATCAGCCTAATACACCCACAAACCTATGGCCTATATGATCGCACTTTTGAATTGTCCAGTCAAATTAAATTTCGTTTTTCTGGAAAGTGGCGCAGCGTGATGTGCCCTAGTTTGCTCTTAGGAACAAATATGGACGCTAGTCAGCCATATTGAAAGCAATAGGGTCAAAATTGCATCTGACCTGTACCTTGACGTCTTTGATCTGCAATTACTCTAGTAAATATGAAGCTCATCGAATAAATACTGAAGCTGTTTTTGAGACGTGTACAACCGCGAGAACAAAGATGGTTGCCAATATTGATATGTATTTACCCTGTGCTAGGATATATAAAACTCTAACTCTTAGAGTTTTATATATCCTAGCCCTGTGTAAAGATTTGTATCGGTATTAAACCTACTTCTCACGGTCATTTTCTGATATTCAAAATCCCGCACGCGTATTAATGAGCATTTTTTCACTTTCTTTTTCTTTTTGCCCTGGGCAGCTATAGGGATATTTCTTCGTTGACGTTAGGAGGGAATCCGCTATACATAATATATAGACGCGTGGAGGAAATATAAGTATATATTTCAATACATAATGATAATTTAAATTTTAAAGTTAAATTTCCTACATCATACATCCAGCAAAGAAACCAAGGCAGACATACATGTAGTGCTACTGTTTTCTATTGTTAATTTTTCGGATAAACTCATCTATAGATATACAGTACTTTGTTATGATATCGGTGTATTTATTGCAAAATTTTCTAATGTATTTTCTCAATTTATATGTTTCGAATCATTGATTTCTTAGTTAATTGTAATAATATAAATATGTTTATCAACAAAATCCATATTCCTAGTACGTATTCTACTATATCTAACTAACTGGGAGGCATAACTACCATGTGGTGGATTAGTTAAAATATTTGAATCAAATTAACGGAAGTTCCTGATGGTAAATGGAAATTCATTTCTTTTATCATATACCTCCCATCATTGCCAACAATGTATGGTAAATCTAGATATGAACGGTTACCTTCTTTACAAGATGTATTGTTTTTTTTCAAAACCAACTCAGGTGGATAGATTTCATTGATATTAGTTTCAAAATACAAATTGTTCCAGGTGAGTACTATTAAGTCATTTATGTATCTGGAAAGTATAATTGAATGTGTTTGTTATATGAGATGATTTATCACGACCTCTAGCTAATCTATCGAGATATATAATTGTATTCACATATATGTATATAGGAAAAGATGTGCAAGGATCAGTGCAGAGTGTGTCCCCTTAGGAATACCTATAATTTGTCTACACAATTCATCATTCAAACATATGTAAATGTTGTCGATTGAGAAAATTGATATTGTCACAAAATATTGAGCAAGTCCAAGAATGATAACTTTTGGACTCAATATTGAGGGGGTTAGGGGGGAACCCCCATGGTACAATGCTGTAATTCCGTTTTTAATTTTTCGATGTGGAAGTGCATAGTGTGCTAAAATCATAAGAATAAATGTCTGGTAAAATTTAAGTTCTCTATTTTGTTCAGTATAGTTTTAGTGGAATTTAAACCCTTTAATTAGATATGTTTTATCCCCTAAGTATACTTTGGGGATGGGGAAGTCCGATGGCTATTTTAGGTGTGATTAGGGCGGAAAATATTCCTCGTTTTTCTTGCTTGTCGCAATATTTTAGTCTTGGGTAACATTTTTGAGAGTGGTCTTCTTTAGGGATGCTTTTTTGTACACCTGGATCACTGTTTAGTATTTTTTTCAGACATTTCACGAGCACGGGTACCCATTTTATACCCTGAGTGACCCCGCCGGAGCCAATGGACCTTGTTCCAGATGATCCTGAACCGTGGAGGAATCTCGGGGGGCACTCTCTTTTATATGAGGTAGGGGTGTGAGGCCCAGGGGCCCAACCCCTGACCCTGAGATATCCATGGAATTGACAAAATACCCCGGGGGGCTCACTTAAAAAAAAGTCGGGTACGCATGCTTGTCCGAAAAAACAGGGGTAAGGGGTACCTTTTTCGCCGTTCGACGGGATCGATTTTGGCGGAAAACCACATTTAGGGGTATGTTTTGGCAAATTTAACTTTACCGTTTAGGGGTTAGTTTTCCACGTACACCTCCCGTTTAGGGGTCCTTTTTTCAGTGGGAGCAGCGAGCATTAGCTTTTGGCGACCATTTTGCATTTTTTTTAAAAATTTAATGTATTATTTTGTTTTTACGTTTTTTTTTTTGGTTGTCGATTTTTTGGGAACCGTTTTTTTTTTGGTTGTTAATTTTTTAGAGTAAACTTCCCGTTTAGGGGTACCTTTTTCAGCAAAATCCCCCGGTTAGGGGTGGTATTTTGATCCTCCACTTCCCGTTTAGGGGTTTATTTTGCACCCTACGGACGAGCATGGGTACCCGACTTTTTTTCAAGTGAGCCCCCCGGGCAAAATACCTACCCTGAAATATCCTTGGCCCCAAAATCGTCTCCGTGCTGCCAGAAAAAAATGACAAGCAAAAAAATAAAAAAGGGTCATTTCCACTTCTATCGTACTCCTTAAACGCTGTGGACGATCAAAATCTGCAAAATATCATTTTGACCGAAATGCGACCCTGAAGGGCGGCACATGTATATATAGACGGATATAGGAAGAGCCCCCCCGGGGAGGAATGTGCTAGGCTAGTATTCAAAGGTATCGGATATACACGGCCCAATGTACAACAAAATATGGAAATTATGACTGATGAAATGAAATATTTGTTACAAGCTGAAGTGTACTGTGTTTATTAATTTTATATTACCAATATGACTTTAGATTGTAACAGGTTGATGCCCGGATGCAAGGGATCTTTGAGACTAGTAGGTTTAAAGTGACCCTTTATTACGCGCAGGTTAAGACGCCCTAATTTTACGCATCTAATGGACAGGTGAAAAACATACCCTTATTTAATAATTTTAACACAAAGTCATATCTGTATCTGATGATGAAAAACATAAAGTACCCTTTGGCAGACCTGCATTCTAAAAATGACACCCTATTTTTGAATATTTAGCTAAATATATACCCTTGACGCAGAACGCCTCAATGAAAAAAATATTCCCTTCATGTGAGTTTTTTGTTCGGGCATACGGACCCATCCTTTGATCCATGTAACCCCTGGGGGTTGAGCGTAACTGTTGATATAGCTTTGATTTTAAAGACAACTGTTTTTTTTCATCTTCTGATCAGTAGATGATACTGGTTTATATAGCCTACCAGCTAAATCGAATTTAAAAGTAAAAAATTAATAGGAAAGTCTTTCTTTCAATTTGAAAATTACTTCGAATAACAAACAAATGACAACTTTTTATTATAATGACATCAATAACTGTAGGTGTATGAGCGTCTAAAAAGTTTTGCCAAGTATGCAGCACCACAAGAAATCTTAAAAGTACATCAAACAAGTGTTTTGATAACAGGATAAGTTGGCATAGGAGAATCAAAGTTTTTTATTGCAATGTGACGAATTTGCTAGAAAAAACTAGAATTAATTAGAAAAAACGCCACATAAACTGCTGTACAGCTATTCCAAATGCTATATAGGACAACTATATTTTTATATTTTAGCAAAGTAACAAGCTACAGACTACGCAGCAAATATAATGCCTTTCTCAAAGAATTTATTGCAATGCAAGCAAATTTGGGATCATGCCTCTGACTTTGGAAAAAATAGAAATTGAGTACGAGATAGGGGTACTATTCAAAACCTACATGTAGATAATTTTTTTAAAAACTTGAAATTGTATAAAGTTTTACGTTTATTGCCACAAATATTATTATTATTAAATCATTTGGATGTTTCAAAACACTACAATTAGTGGACAGGTGTATATTTTGTTAACCAGTGGACAAAGTTTGTGCATTACTTGCTAATTACATAAAGCTGTACTTTAATTGGTGTATTGAACAAATCAACAATACTACTCGGTATAAAAGACATGTATTTCAGGTGAAGATGGAATTGGACACGCAAACCATACACTCGCTGCGCGTTTAGCGCTATGCAGCAAATTCTAAAATTTAATGATAAATATTTTGACAACTATGTAACTCATATGGCTCGTGGAAATTTGGAGGACGAATATACATTCCAGAGTAACCATCCTTTTGTGTTTATTCCGAGTGTAAAAAATCACCATGACTGTCTATTAGATGAAATTTATTCTCTATTGGATGTTCCAGGTGCCTTGTATACATGTATTCATTCACATAGCTTAAAAGGTTTACTTACTATGTCAGAGTGTAGAATGAAATAGAGAATACAAATTACATTATCACGACAAAATGGTACATTTCAGAATAATAACTGAGGGATTAAAAATTAAAACTAAAACATGTCTGACTTAGTTAGAATTCCACATCTCAATATCCTGTTTCGAGTACTAAATTACGAGCATTATGGGTAACCTGCACAAATCTCATAATAAAAAAATATTCTCCACATCCGTTTGTCCAAAAAATGAAATGATCTGCAGTTTCTTAAGATTCTGTCGAACTTATTTTTACTTCTTTTATAAAAAGTTGCATTTTATTATCAGATAAGAATAATTGGTTATATTATTCTTTGGACCTATCCATCCCAATCTTTGTTCATTTCTTTTTAGCTTACTAGCCTTCACCAGGAATGTGCAGATACAACATGATACATCTTTTGCAATGCACCTGCTTAATAAAAATAACAAAATAGTATATCCTTTCATTCTACAAAGTAATCATGTATTGAAAGCAGAAACGTAATTTATAAATTTTGAAACAGCCTCTGCATTTACATCACAGTCATATAATCCGTTGCTTTGCCAAAAAACGACATCAACTATAAGCTGAACATCTTTGTTGAGTGTATGAAGAACTGTTTCTGATGATGCATAAAGTTTGCAGTCATGTTGTGCCCTGTGGTGTAGAATTATCAGTATGATACTTGGTGAACCTGAAAATGGAAAGAAATAACTTGTTACTGTTTATTACATAATGTGTAAATTGAAAACAACTTTTGTAGTTGCCTGCATGGAATTTTGCACCTCCCTTGTAAGAGAAAGACTATAACTGTTCTATAACTGACAGTGATATTTTTTACAATATCAAAATATTAATATTATAGATGTAGTAAAAGTATTTGCTTGCTAAAATGTCTGCCACATTCATAATGTAGGATTATTGGCAGGGTATAAATTAGCTGAAATAAGAAATTCAAGAAGTAAAGATAACAATAAAATCAAAAGTACCAGAGATGTCACTCAGGGCATGTTCCACATCAGTACCTAATCTTGAAACATTCAGACAGAATACTATCACTGGTTTATCTGTTCTTCTTTCGTCCCACAAATCGAATTTGAGTTCAAATGATAAAAACTTTACTTTTTCTTGTATTTTTGATACAAACTCAAGATGTAAACCATGGAATGTTGCTGCTTCCGCTTCTTTTCTTCTTATATAATATGTCACTGAAAATTGAGAGAATTATGTTAATTTTGTATTTATTTACTGTTAGGTACTTTCTTAAATTTGAAGAAATTGATTTCCAAATTTGGTGGTGTTTTCAAACTATGCTTGTGTATGATTAAAAAACATAGGATAACAGTTAATTAAGAAGCAAATTAGCTCAACATAATTATGTCTGTTTTACTGACTACAAAGTAGGTTAATAATATGATAATTGTATATGATGTTGAAAAATAGTTAATTTGTTTAAATGCACAATATGATACATACGGAACAAAATCAAAAGATATGACCAATCTCACCTTATTTACTTTTAAGATATTTGAAAAAGACCATGTGCTTATTCCAACCCCGGGTACTCAAGTTATTTTTTGGTGGGGGTGCAGCCCAGTTGAAACTTTTGGATTTGGATTGTATACTTTTTACTGTATTTTTTTGGATTGCTACCATAAAGCTATTCAAAAATGTGGATTGCTACCCACTGCTTACAGCAAATAATTTGTATTAATTTTAGGTTTGTATCTATAAATAAATTTTAGAATTTGGTTTGTATCAGTCAGTTTGCGTAAAAATGGATTTCTATACTCAAATATTTTAAAAATTTTGGATTACTACCCTTATATTTCACAAAATTTGGATTGGGTTTGCTACCACAAGCTAAAATTTTGGATTGGGTTCCGCGGCACATCCCCGTAGTTAAAAAACCTTGAGTACCCCCCTGGATTCCAACCCTCTATGCATGTTCTTTTTACAGCATAATATCAGATTACTAATGACTTGTAGATAATTTCAATGTAGATACTTTCAAGTTTCTGATTATGAATTGTTTATCGGCACCATAACTTAGCATCAGGTTCCATTCATATCGATTGGTACATATCCTTGATGTAGAAATATCACCAGTAACACTACACAAAGCAAAACTACTTACATAGCTATGTCACGCTCTATCCACCTTTTACAAACACCAAGTACAGCATTATTCACTTTGAATTACTTGCGGAGAAAAATGGTATGAAAGGTATGCCTGTTAAGTCATAATCCAACATAATTTCAAATAAAATGTTTCACACAACTTCCAAAACGACTTTGCCATGTTTGAAAAAACGAGAAATCCAAATTTCACAAAAATCACAGCAAAGTTCAATGCTAAAGTTTATGTCCCACTTTTTGATCTCTATACTTCATTGCATATTGGAGAGAAAAATATTATCTGTATGTTTTAGTACAGCCAAAGTGAAAACGAAATATTTACCATCCTAAATTTGTGAATTTGCAAATTTTCTAATAAGAGCATTTTCAAAAAATATCTTTTGATATGCTATGTTAAATTGCCGCCTGAATTATTGGCAACAATGCACCACCTACATTCTGTTCGTTTGGATTTGTGTTGTTTTCTGATATAGCTTAATCAACATAAGAACTGGGTGATTAGGAGACAGTTATGGAAAACATGACTGAGCTGTTTGGAATACTGTTCAGAGGTAAACAATAGAATGGGTATGATGTAACATGTTAAGTTGTGAGGTGGTGTGTCAATTTATTCGTCCAAAAGAGACAATATCATTTAGCTGAGAGGTTCAAATTACAGTTGGTTTATATTTTACATGATCACCAACATTTTTTGCAGTTTACAAAAGAAACATTGTTGAGAAATGATATCCTATCTAGTATAGGTTGACTACGCAAAAATAAGGCTTCCTTAACTTTGGAAATTATCCCCAAACAAAAGCGGCTGTTACCCTAGTTCTTTTAGTCTCAATGCATGAGATGTAGGTGGCACACTGTCGCACATATTATGGATGGTGATTTAACATGAGATTTCATAAAACAATTTTTACAAAGAAATCTATCATTAGAAAATTCACAAATTCAGAATGGTATATATTCAGTTTTCACTTTGGCTTTACTAAAATACCCGTAATAATTTTTCTCGACAACAGGTTAACACATATGTGGTTCAAAAAATTGTGACATAGACTATAGTGGCATAGGATAATTGTTTGTGTAAAAACAATATTTTCTTATTTATTTACAGGTAAAACGATAACTTTTTCAAACTTAGCGAAGTTGTTTTTGAAGTTCTGTGAAACATTTTATATATTATGTTGGTTTACGTCTTAATTGCATTACGTTACCTTACTTACCAACTTTTTTTGGTGGTTTCCGAGGCAGCGGTGTCGGCTGTTGTCTCCAGCTAGTATGGCCATCTAATCGAAATTCTTTGGGGTACGCACAAAGACGATTCAATTCAGAACGGAGATTTTTATTATCTTCTTCGAAATTTCGGTTAGATATTTTTAGAGACTCATTTTCACGTTGAAGCTGTCTAATAATATCTTGTTGTAGTACAAAACCGGATTGTAATTGCTTGAGGCAGTTATCAATGTTGCATTCCTAAAAACAAAAGACCTATTTGTTTTTGTGAAATATGATCAATATTTTTGTATTGCATACATTGTCTTATTTATTTTTACAGTCTAACATCCAATGCGACAAAATTTTCTCAATAGACCAATCATGACCACAAAAAGCATTGCAAGTAAAATTATCTTCATTTCTTCTATAATAGTAATTAGAATTAATGAGTATGTTTTAATTTGTATAGATGAAATGCACATGAGCATTCGTATGACAGAGGCATTTCAGTTTATAATCTATGTCATTGAATATCTTTATGGCTTCCAAAGAAATGAACCAAGTTGGAAGACATATTGTTCTGGCATATGGTTCATTTTTTCTTTTTCAGTAAATGTCTTTCCAAAGCTTTTGTCAGAATGTAATGGCTACAAAAGGAGCTATGATACAGATACAAAATTTGAGAAGTAAGAAATCATAAAATATTAAAAATTAAGCAAAATAGGCTGAGCAGTGATTTCCGGGGGTACTCAGAGTTCCGTCTATATAGGGATATTGAGTGGATCCGGTTTTTTGACCAAATTAGCAGAGAAGATCCAGTCTTTTAATCAGACTGGATCTGATTTTTGACCGAATTAGCAGAGCGGATCCCATTTTTTTTTAATAAGCTGAGTTTATCTGGTTTTTAACTAAAATAAACTGGCTTTCTGAGACACATAAATTAAATTATCAATCAGGTATTTTAGCAAAAAAGAGTTAAGAAAATCGATTTTTTGGCAGAGAAAAATAGTTGAGCGGATCCGTTTTTTTAAAAATCTGTGTCGCACAGCCCGTGGAGGTACTGCCATTCAAGACACACTATATATATGTGTGCCGCCCAATAAGCTCCCTTTTTTCAGCTCCCGCATTGACTACAGGATACGTTTTTCATGCTTTTCAAAGCTTTATTTATCACAGCGTATACTTTTCTTGTTGGATATTTACAACAGGGTATATTTTCAAAAAATATTCGTTTGCCACAGGGTGTATTTCTTGAAAAATGCATTTACGACAAGTATAAAAAATTAAGGTTCGTAAATTTTTCCATATTTATTTGCCCCAGGGTATATAATTTAACAAGTGAATTTTCCACAGGGTACCTATTTTGGGAGAGTTATTTACGACAGGGTATATTTTTCATGTTTTTTCATTTACAACAGGGTATATTTTTGGTGATCTTATTTACCAGAGTCAAGAGTTTTTTACCCTGGGCCACCCCTACCAACTTTTCTGTCAAGTACCCCCGAGCGCACACTCCTACCAAAAATTTTGTGATGTACCCCCAGCCGGTGATTTATAGTCCCGGGGGGTACTCAAGGTTTTTTGACTACGGGGATGTGCCGCGGAACCCAATCTAAAATTTTAGCTATCAATCCAAAATTTTAAAATATCTTAGTATAGCAATCCATTGTTATGCAAACTGACTGATGCAAACCAAATTCTAAAATTTATTTATGGATACAAACCTAAAATTAATCCAAATTATTTGTTGTAAGTAGTGGGAGTGGGGTAGCAATTCAAATTTTTGATTTTCTTTACGGTAGCAATTCAAAAAAATACAGTAAGAAGTATACAATCCAAGAAACCCCACCAAAAAATAACTTGAGTACCCCCGGGGTTATAGTCTCCGAAATTTAGGGTGTTCCAGGGGTGATCTCAGACGGAGTATTATTTTCATTCATTTAGCACAATATGCTATCATGATTATACTACTAACATAAATTTTGTGATGTATAGTCCTGGGGGGTACTCAAGGTTTTTTGACTACAGGGATGTGCCGCGGAACCAATCTAAAATTTTAGCTTGTGATAGCAAACCCAATCCAAATTTTTTTAAATTTTAGGACAGCAATCCAAATTTTGTGAAATACAAGGGTAGCAATCCAAAATTTTAAAATATTTCAGTATAGCAATCCATTTTTACGCAAACTGACTGATACAAACCAAATTCCAAAGTTTAGTTATGGATACAAACCTAAAATTAATCCAAATTATTTGCTGTAAGCAGTGGGTAGCAATCCAAATTTTTGATTATCTTTAGAAATACAGTAAGCCGGATTAGTATACATGTATTCAGACAATCCAAATCCAAAATTTTCAACTGGGCTGCATACACCCACCAGAAAAATAGCTCGAGTACCCTCCGGGTAATCTCCTAGGTTTATATACAGCAGTTAGTATAGTCTGTCTAATCAAGTCGATGCGAGCAATGCGGCCCATATACTCACCTCTATCTTAACTGATATATCTTTAACAGTCATATTTGACAATTTTGGTTCAGCTGCAGAAGTTCGTGATCTCGCAATATCTTCCTTTACGCAAGTCGCAGAATCGCCTCCCGCTTGACTCGCATTGTTTGATACACTTACAGTTGTTTTTTCTGAATGATGCTGCGCTATGTGTCCAGTTTTATCTGACTCTTTAGTTTCCTCAGATGCTTTACCATGAAACAAATTTTTGACGAACTGTGTCATCTCGAAAACCGCTTGAATGTTAGGCCTTGCAAGCACAAAGTCACAGCGCCTTCCGTTAACAAGTAAAATTAATATTATGACCTATATTATAATAATCTATTTGTTAATTAGCACGATATCTATCAAAGTTATAATAATTTCTGCAAAAAAAGTGACAGAGGTTGCAAGAGGTTTGTAGGATTCAATCCTTTTCCCCACACTGGTGAGGATTAGATAAAGTAGTGACGTCATTATTTCTAGGAAATCGGTAAGTTTGCTCAGTGGCATATTTTACAGAAAAGAAACTGTACGTACTCCTGTCCGAGACTTCTGTATATATTGAATTATAAATTATAAAATAACAAATCTGCGATCGACAATAATTTCGAAACGACTACTTACTTGTAATCAGGAAGAAGGTAAAACTAAATAAATTACTTATAATAGTCGGCTATATCATAAATTTATTTTATTATTTAAACGGCACATGCTCGCCAGGTGACCGTGATATTAATTAAGTTCTAGTATGTGATTAGAAATAAAGAAAATGAACCAACAGTACGAAAAGGTATTTTCTCCGCCCCCGGCCCGCCGGTACGTAATTTCAAATTCAAAACCCTCAATTCGGAAATAATTTCATATTTTTAATTAAAAGGTGAAACTCCCGGGGTGAAACTAAACCGGAAACTTAAGGGAGGATTGCGGAGAAGACACGGTGATTGAAAAGTAATTTTTATCATCGTATTTACCTCCAGGGAGCAGGGCCAATTTTAAGTAGAATTAAGACCCACACAAATCGATCGAATTACCCAAGCCTTGGTTTCATGTGTGGTTTCCAGGGAGGCTACTGTCATTCAAAGTCATATATATATATGTATGTATGTATGTACCATGGCCCATAAGAGCCTATATTTATTCCGGTGTATTTGTATTTATTCCGGTGGATTTTTATTTATTCCGGTGG
>JAOXYB010031665.1:0-14562 GCA_028565635.1 Phoronis ovalis
AAAGTATACAATCCAAATCCAAAATGTTCAACTCGGCTGCACACCCCCACCAAAAAATAACCTGAGTACCCCCCCCCCGGGAACAGACATATTGTTTTATTGAAAGGGGTTATCACATTCAGGGCTATACAATAACCTAGCTACATAACTTGTAGATTTTGTTACAATTTAGGATTGCAGCAGTAGGCAGTTAACCTATTGGGTTTGTACATTTTCTTTCTTCATATTAAAGTTGGTTTTCACTTTTTCAGTGAATTCTTGCCTCGAATTAGTTTGATGTGCTAAATAGACTCTTGCATTTCTCATTATGCATCACTTTTTAAGTTGTTTTTTTTGGTTAACTTTATAGTTTGCTGATAACAAAAATTCAACCTGTTATTAAATTCTATACATCTGTAGCTGGTATCAAAGATTACAAGTTAACTAGAACTGGTCAGCTAAATGACAATAAACTAGTGCACAAATCAGATGTCACTGTCTTTCTTTGAAGAGCAATTTTAATTCATTTTTCCCATGTATATTTTAAAAAGCTTTTCTTATAATACTTTGTCTTTGGAATATGTATTTCAAAATACTTAAAAACTGTTATATTTTTTAAAATACAGTTGCTCATAAATATTTGTATGTTTGTATCATATATAAACCAGTAATTAATGTTTACAGCATATGTATCTGGTATAACTATAAAACAATAAAATGAATTAACTTGGACTGGTATGTTTCACTATGAGAAAGAAAGTTAGCAAATTCCAGTACTTCAACTTCCTTCCACTACTGCACCAATACGACCCTTTCAAGTAGTTTCAAATCTTGTCACCAAAAAAATAATTGAGAAAATGTAAGATTTGAGGATTAGTATTCTCAACACATTAAAAAATATCTGTTTTTCTTCAAAAAATCCTTTTATTTTTCAAATATGTAGAGGGTTTAGGAAAACAATCAAATTAAAGAAATTTTACAGAAAATACAATTTCTGGAGTGAAATCAATTGTTATGCAATATAGACCATGCATATGACCTCCCTTAGTGGCGACTATGGTTAACTGCAACTCTAAAGAATCTTATTTGCTAAAACTTTTATAGTTTTCGACAGTCAGAATGATAAGAAATGTCCATATATCGGGCACTGCCCGCTTGTTATAATAAGTAAACAGTTCATTACGATACAAATTTCCATGCAGGGAATACTTTAAGAAAAATCAAGTCGGTGTTTTAATTGTCAATTAGGGACATACATGTCTCATGCTTCTGAAGGAAGGTCAACCCACCGGCAAGAAGAATGTTAACATTGGCGGTTCTGTTTTAGTTTATTATAATTTTCCTATATGATAATCAGGGATTCATTAAATAAATAATTTTAAGAATGTTTGGGTAGAGTATGGCTCAAGTTACAGACTTGGTTTTATGCATCTTGGGGAAAAATTTGTTATTATTAACATTTCCCTGAATAGGCGCTCGGGGGGGGGGCTGTAAGTAATATTTCAGCCTGTACGTGTGGGTGTCATTATTAAAAATCAAAAATGGCACAAGTAGATTTTTCAAAACATTTTAGTTTTCTTTAGAAATGTCAAAACCTCAAAATATGTTCAATAATTTAACGCAATCTGACATCATGCTCATTTACATGGTGTTTGCATATAGCTGGATATTTTCTTCCAGTCAGTCACCGTCACAACTAGGAAAATAAAATATTATAGCAACTAATGTTACAATTTCCCTATATGTGATGAAACTTGTATTACATTTTCAATAGCCTTCAAGGCAATTTTCATCAATTTGGACATAAAACATTCTTTAATGATAGCTTCAAAGGTTCTATTATAAACATAGACTTATTGTTCACCATCACAGGAACCATACATGAAACTCTTGACACACAATTGGCATCAAAATCTTCGAACACAGCAAAATATAGTTCTCAATTATTTGCAAATTTCATGTCTCCAATATCTCTTAATTCTTATCCAATTAATTTCGCATCCAACAGAAAGAGTCCCAAGTACCAAAATAACCATCAATATCCTAACAACTATCCTGGGAAGCAAGAGAAAAAATTAATCTGTTAAATATATAGTAGCTCATCATGACATTGACTACGGACCCTAGTGAGTGGAGGGAGACTCCTGCAAGCAAATACTGTTTTTTCTCTGTCAGAGATAATGTATGTTCTGGAATGGTAAAAAAGATTGTTTTTTAAAAGACTGTCATGATCAAAGCTATACAGGACGTTCCAGGTCTCTGGTTTATATAATTTTCTTAAAACGTGGCTATGCATTCAATCCTATTTTCCGATAGTGCAGAAAAATGCTGACATACGCAATTTTATGGTGCAAAACAAGGACGTTCAAAAGCAGACTTTATGTATTTGTTAACAAAATCTTCCACACATTTCAAAATTTGCCACAAACACAATGGATACATACCTGTCAACTGTGGAAAATGCCAGATAGGCAGATTTTCCAGAGGACGCGGTAGCAAGGACGTGCCAAAGGCTATAGGGGTCCGGCGGCATGTTCCTCATAAAATTTTGAAAAAATGGCTTAATTTGATGCATTCTGAGCCATTTGGACTACTTTGATAGTATTTATATTTTTATATTGATGTGTTTATAGCATATTTCATTAAAAAAAAAGTTATTTGCTGTCGTTGTCATTTATATATTGCACATACCAATTTGGGCACATATCCAATAATACATATATACATATATTGCAATCCTCTAAACTCTGACTTTTCCAAAAAATTTCGAAACATGGAAATTTTGAAATCGGGATATTTTTAAAATGGATCGGGAGATGAGCCTCCAAATTGGGAGACTCCCGACGAGATTGGGAGCATTGACAGATATGCGGATAGGCGAGTGAAAATTTACATTTATTTACCCAAATATTTTCAGACAGTTGGATAACACATGCAGATCGAGCAATTACCGAAAGCCAGCAAAATCACACATACTATTTTGAACACTATATAGATATATAGTTGCCAACATAAGAAATTTGAATGTGTGACAATCTACTTAACTTTTCAAAAAAAATTCTCTACGTCGTCTGCCTGCCGGAATTTTAATTCAAGAAAGTGTTTACCAAGTTCAAGTAGACCAGTTTTTATTAGTTCCTGCTTATTACTTTGTAAAGCAGAACTCAATAAATTGGCGAATCAAAAAACTGACTTAAAAATATATAACTTCCGGTTGTATGAGCTTGTTCCCAGATGGCGCTAAAACTATAATCGAAAGTATAATGAATTATTTGACGGAATGTCTCATTTAAACACTGTGGACGATCAAAATCTGCAAAAAAAATCTCATTTTGACCGAAATGTGTGAAATTTAGACGTCCATGCGTGTTGTGGGACAACCAATCAAAATTTGTGACAGTCACTCACGTTTGGCAACTATGTATATAAATATTATAAATTCTCAAATACGAATTAACACAACATATATATACTGCTAACTGATAGCCAACAACCAGTACCTTTGATCACATTTCATTGCATGGTTTTGACATATTGCTCAGCCATCTTGGTTGGGTGAGAAAATTAAAACCTTGCTTCAATCTTCCCAAAACCGGACTCTATCACAGAGGTAGCGTTAAGCTGTAAAAAACATAGAAATAATGCATATATAGTTTTGCTCATAACATAATACAGCAATTATACTGTTAAAGCAGTTTAATTAAAAAACAAGACCACCTATGGTGATAAGGATGTCTTTTTTAGAGCGAGTGAATGAATATCCCTGGAGGATGACATTTAACAGAGATCGGTTCAAATCAAGACAAATATTTTCTTACCAAATGGAGCATTGGACATGTGATGATACAGTGAACTGCATTGAACTATATTGTATTTTGTCTTGAAATAGCATGAAATTCTTGGATAAAAACAAACACTGAAATAACTACTGTCTAAAGTATATAATATATGTTATAATATATTTAATTGATAAGATTTGGCAACTGACATTTGTTCTTAAAATTAGATTAATGTAATTAAGTAATATTTTACAAATGCAGCGTTATACTATTCATAGGTACTTGGTGCAGCCATCATCTAGACCCCACACGATCACACTATTAATTATTAGTATGAATGAAATTACATAATATTTCATAAAATTATACAATAATAATAAAGTATAATTATAATATTACTGATCATCACATGACAGTCAAACTCTGAAACTACGTAATTGTAAACAGTATTCGTCTTCCACCGAATTTGATCCAGGATCCTATGTAATTTTACTAATCCATTGTTCTCTTAATTCTTTATCAACAGGTTATTTATGAAATGATAAATGTACATCTTCTCTCCCATTGTTTATGCACGTTGGAGCAGAGCAAGATACACATGAATCTTTCTTCCACTCACTAGAAGCCATTTTTACTTGTAATGAAATCTTCAAACAAAAACCTGATTTTGACTTCAGTTATGTTCTTTTCACTGACTAACTAAAGTCCGCTACTTACATAGTTATTTATTCCCGAGAAAAAGTTTAGGTGATATTAGCATTTTCCGTGGAGGAAAATGGTAAAAGAGTATCTACGTATTCATAAAAGAAAAAAATATTTTACTAACCGGTAAATAAAATGCTTGTGCTTTGTTAGTTCTTGGTATTCCCAATAGGTGGTGCCAGTGATACTAACTGTCACGTAAAAGGCGAGTGGCAAAAAGCCAACGAATGATGGCAAGACGCAAAAAACGGGGCAATCTGCCCGCAAACTGGTCCGGACTTATTGTTACTTGTTACTTGTTGTGAACACTCGGACATAGGATGTTGTTTTTGTAAACAAAACAACATCCAATATCAGTAGAAATATTTCCTAAAATTAGAGAAGTATTCAAAATGCATGAATTAGTGCAACATCTTTAACTCAGAATCACATCTCCACAGAACGACACAGAAACATCACTCTAAAAAGCCTGTCACAAATTTGTCAGAAGCATACATTCTACTTGGTAATTGTAAATATAGGGAACAACTTGTGATGCACATGAATTGTACCAGTATTAAATTATCCACAGAATCTATGAAATAGAAAACAAATCTCAAAAATGTATTTTCGAATATTTTACTAATTTTAATAGCTTTTTTGAATTTGTGTTAGCCAATGGATCTATTAGTCAGCCAGAATTAGTCTCATGGCTACAATTGGCCACATTAATCAAATATCAACATTATTTAGCAAAACTTTTGCAAACGAACCAGCACAATTCACAATAGGAAAAAATGCCTTGGTCTGGTAGGGATAATTCCCGGGGGGGTACTCAAGGTATTTTTTGGTGGGGGTGTGCAGCCCAGTTAAAAATTTGGGATTTGGATTGTATACTTCTTACTGTATTTTTTTGGATTGCTATGGTAACCGTAAAGAAATTCAAAAATGTGGATTGCTACCCACTGTTTACAGCAAATAAGTTTAGGTTTGTATCCGTAAAATGATTTTTGGGATTAACTGGTTTCTATCAGTCAATTTGCATAAAAATGGATTGCTACTCAAATATTTTAAAATTTTGGATTAATTGCTACCCTTATATTTTACAAAATTTGGATTGCTACCCTAAAATTTCAAAAAATTTGGATTGGGTTTGCTGCCAGAAGATAAAATTTTGGATTGGGTTCTGCGGCACATCCCCGTAGTCAAAAAACCTTCAGTACCCCCCGGGTCAGACAGTGATGAAATATGTACTACATTTTCAATAGCCTTCAATGCAATTTTCATCAAATTTGGACATAAATCATTCTTCAGTGATAACTTCAAAGGTTCTGTTATCAGCATAGACTTGTTATAGTCACCATCACAGGAACCATACTTGAAATTTTTGACACACAATTGGCACAAAAATCTTATAATTACACAGCAGAGATTTCAAACACAGCTATAGGTGCATGCATGCAGCCCTTTGACTTATTTACATTAATTATATTATTTAGTCCAAAAGAAGATTGTATGTCTCTAATGAAAGCTTTCAGTCTTTTTGTCCTGATGTATATGGAAGGAAGGAGACTAAAAATGGCTGGAGTTCTATGTCCTTGCTTATGGCCGTCAATTCAAAAAGGACCCAAGGGGCATATATACGTGTACTTCAGTGATATTTTCATATGGTCTTCCTGACCACATCCAAATTCTTTACTACACTGCACGAAAAGCTAGATATTCATAGTTTCGCTAGATCTGTTGAGAAATGTATATTTTATATATGCTTGAGTTTACATCAGAATGCGTAGGATTGTCGAGGTGCTAGATTGTGTAAGAATACAGAGTTGCATAACTCATTATATCTAAGATTTAGTTATACACAGTTATGCTTTGTCATTAATCTGCCTTATTCTGCCATCAGGAATGCGTAGTTTGTGTAGGAATAAAGACACTGCATAACACATATTGTCACATGGTAGTGTACCTCGTTGTAGCAGAAGCAAAGAACGGGATATAATTTCTGATTGTTGTAATTCGCCAATGTTTATACAAATAACCTTTAAGTTTAGATGACTGGAACTTTGCATTTTATGAAGGTTAATTTCATCTAAATATTTATTGAAATACAATAAAGCATAGGCTTACTAAAATTACTTAAATCATCACTAATAGTTATGCGCAGTCAGGTTGAACTGCACTATACTAAACGCGGTCCATGATCGATAGCTTAATCAGCAGCAACACAAATCTATTTTGTGTTTAAGAAATAAAACAATTCACATTCTATCAAAATTAAGAAATTGCAAAGTTAATTGTACACGTAAAATGCCTCATTAAATAAGAAGTTAATTTGCATTTCTCACATTATCAAGGACTAATAAAATTAGTTTTACAACTTTTTAACAAGTTTCATGTTGCATATTGCACAGTATTGAAAACATTTATAGACAGTTTTATTTATTGATTCAAGTAGTAAAATTAATATCAAATTTATTACAAAAAAGCTATCAAGTTCTGTAAGCTGCTATATAACCAAGAAATGGGTTAGGACATAATTTCCACGTAAACGACAATAAGCGTAAACACACTTTTCAGAAACTGGTATTCAAGATTGATCCCTAAAACAAAATTCAAACCATTTTTACATAAATTAACTTTTTCCATATCTTCAAATATGATAATGATGAAATGTAATTTAAAATATCTTAGATACAACAAATTTTAACTGAGTCATTATCTGGAAACTTTGTGTGTAACTGGATTAGGTAGCTATAGGTATGCTCACAGCAGGAACACAAGTCTGCTCTTTTGATGTCCATTTTTGTTCAAATGCTGGGTTTACAGTGTAATTTGAAATTTATTCTGAATTTGTCTAGTACTTAAAAATATCCCCACCATTCTGCGGCACATTATCAAGAAGTAGTAAATTCTTAGACCAAAGAATTCTTACTTCACATGTACTTTTTATTCTTAACACATAAGAACTTAGTAAGCTATGCATTGTTAGCTTTGTATCCTAGCTATATGCTAGCTGCCTTTATGTCAAACTTGTCACAAGTAATCAATGGACTTTAATTGTTCTCTGAGGTTTTGCAAGTTTCTCTGTTGTAAAGAGCCTCGATCACTAGTCACAAATAAATATACTGATACACTTGAGATTATACAAAATTCTTCCTCAATGGGGTTATAAAACTTCAAACTGAAACACTTTGTCATATATTAACATATTAAGAAATATACTTCTAGGCAGTCCGGGTAGGCAGCAACTTGGATTAATTCAGTAATTTAAAATTCTTCCAGGGAAAAAGGGAAATTTTAAAATTTTCTAAAAAAGCGCAGGCATATGAGACACAAATATACTATTCCTCAATCGAGTTATAAAACTCAAACCAAGAAATAATTCTCAAAAATTGACATATTAAGGGATATTTGTAAGCAGTTTTAGAAGGATTCATTCAGTATTTTGGAATTTATTGCAAAAAAACCTACCGTAAACGGCAAACTTTAAAACTTTGCTACTGTGCACAGTTTCAAGTTCATTTCAGTCATAAAAATGCAAATGGTTAGTTTTTCACATGTATTATATTTTTAACACATAAAAACTTGGTAGGTTATTAATTACCCATGTTTGTTATGGGGAACTTGAAAAACTTCGTGCAAGTTTCTCTTCTCTAAAATCCCGGAGAAAAAATCACAGCCATGGGACTCAAATATAAATAAAATATTCCTCAATCAGGTTATAAAACTTCAAATGAAAACTCATATATTAACATGTTAAGGAGTATTTGTAGGCTGCTGTAGCAACATTCATTCAGTAATTTGAAATTTATTGCAAAAAAGCTATCCACTTTTGAGAGAAAATTTTGAACTTTAAAATTTTGCTACTTTCCACATTGTCAAGTACTTTTTCTTAGTACAAATTAAGAGTTGTTTTATCATGAATTGGTAGTTTGTCACATATATTACATTTGTAACTCCTATAAAATCTTGGTAAGCTATTAATTAGTTATATTTTTCATAAGCAACTTGAGAAAATGCACTTTGTTCTCTGCCCAGGGGAGGCAGTTGGTATGAAGGTGGGTACCCATGTTCCAACATGGCTTTTCAAAAAACCTTCTAATAAAGTGAAATTCTGCAAAAATACACCCCTAAGGAAGTGACTTTTGGGAAAAATGCCCTAACGAAGTGTCACACCTCCAAAAAACCACCACTTTTCGTGATTTTAGCCAACAATCTGACCCTAAGCGCATAACACATTGGCGGTTCGAAAAACATATTCTTTCACATGAAATTTTGTTGGAACATGCGTACCCAATTTCATGTTGACTGCCGCCCCTGGAGCTTCCTCTTATACTTTTTCTAGGTATATTAGGGTTAAACAATTACCAGTAAGGCAGCCTAGAAGAAACCTTGAGCAGGTACTTGTTAGAATGTTCTTGATTGAGGGATATAATTATTACAGTTTATGGAAACAAAGCCAGCCTTTGAAGGTCCAAAATTTGGAATATAGGGAAAAAATAGTTATATAATAAATAATGGTATAATACTATAGGCAAATTTGTTTGAAATCAAAGAGTATATGACTCAATTAAATTGTAATCTTACTGTCAGTTGATAATGCTGACAGCATTGTTAAACAAATATAAGATAATGACTGTCAGATTGCACAATCTTCATGTGCTTTAATAACAGTATGGCATTGTTAAACATATAGTATAAGTCATTTATCCATGTCATGAGTGAATTTAATTCCCAAATTTATCCCAGAAATTTCCTTTAAAATAAAGCATTATCCAATTGTGTTTGGATAACCCACTATCTACAATCAGTACTCAACACCTTGTAATCTCACATTATAAAACAAGCTGTATGACCTGTTGTGCAAAGTCAATGTGTATTCATAGACTGTACATACTCTTATTTCCACATATAAAAAACATGAAGGCAATAAATCAAGTTATTCACAGAAGCCATAAAATGTTAATGCAGCTTTTTGTGCTTTACATTATTATGAGGATAATGTCCTATAACAGAGCTAAACATATTTATTCTACAGGTAAATTTGATGCAGCAAAAGTGATCTTTATTATACCAAAGATATTTGTTGCATGTTGCAGGTTGTTTAAGCTTGCCAAAAAATTGTAATGTAACCATCTTCCTTCAAATTTACTATCGACTATCACACCAATCGGTGATGAACACTCACCCGAATCATTATATACTGACCAAAATCGTTGAACACAGACCTGGGGGGGGGGCCAGTCAATATGAAAGTGGATATATCCATGTTCCAACATGACTTTTCAAAAAAGCCCCTAACGAATTGAAATTTTGCAAAAAAATATACCAGTAAGGAAGTGAGTTTTTTTGAAAAAATAAACCCCTAAGGACGTGACTTTGGGAAAAAAACACCCCTAACAAAGTGTCAAACCTTCAAAAAACCACCCCTTTTCGTGAAATTAGGCAAAAAAAACAGACCCTAAACGAGTAACGCCTGTTACGTGCTGGAGGTTCAAAAAACATACCTTTTCACGCGAAATTTTGTTGGAACGTGCATACCCACTTTCATATTGACCGTCCCCCCCCCCGTTCTCTGATGTTTTGCAACTTTCTTTTCTCTACCAGAAAATATCACAAGGTATGATATGCAAGTATGCAGATTTATGAAATTTATTGCAAAAAAGTTGTCCACTTTTGAGTGAAAATGGTGGGGAACTTTAAAATTTTGCTAATTTACACAGTGTCAAGTACTTTTTCTTAGACTAAGTATAAAAAGCTGATATATCATAAATGATTAGTTTGTCACATATTTTTATCTCATATAAAAACTTGGTAAGCTATTAATTAGTTACTATGTTCTCTGATGTTTTGAGAGTTTCTTTTCTCTACCAGAAAAAATCACAAGGTATGATATGCAAATATGCAGAGTTAATGCTCAATCATTATTTAAAAATTCAAACTGAAAACACTTCTCATATATTAACATATTAGAGATTATTTGTAGGCGGTTTTAGCAAGATTCATTCAGTAGTTTGAAATTTATTGCGAAAAGCTATCCAGTTTGAGAGAAATTTTAAACTTTTGCTACTTTCCAGTGTCAAGTACTTTTTCTTAGTAAAAAGAGCTGTTATATCATAATTGGTTAGTTTGTCACTTATATCATATTCTTAACTCATATGAAAACTTGGTAAGCTATTAATTAGCTATATTTGTTATGAGGAATTTGAAAAATGCACTTTATTCTCTGATGTTTTACGAGTTTCTTTTCTCTACCAGAAAAAAATCACACAGTATGATATAAAACTTCAAACTGAAAGCACTTCTCATATATTAACATAGCAAGAAATATTTGTAGCCAGATTGAACAAGATTCATTCAGTAATTTGAAATTGGTGCAAAATTTATTTATTCCACAATTGGGTTTTTTACAATGTTTTAAAGTGAAATAACTTCTCATAAATTATATTCACACATTAAGAAGTAGATATATTGACATCTTTACCCAGATTCATGCAGTAATTTGAAATGTGTTGCAAAATATCTATTTTTGAGAAATTGAGGACAGCTAGCTTTGAAATTTTCCACACTGGCTCAAATGTCACAAAATTCAGGAAAAAAATTACAAGAATAAGTGGCTTCTCCTTTACTTGGTGAATTATGATGTTTACAAGATTAGTTATGGCCTCCTGGGGGGCTACCACTAGATCCACCAAACCGAATGAACAAAAATTGCTGAAAAGCAATTTGGATTAATTTATTTCCTTCCCCTCACCAATTATCGCTGATTCAATCTATTGTATGCAGTTTAGCAAACCAACCTTGAATAAAGTTACATTGTTTTCAGCCAGCCATGTTTATAGTTCTCAAAATTGATATCAACCAGTTGAAACGTTAATATCGTAATTTCAAGACTGCTGTTTAGAAACTACAAGATTCATATTTACTGTTTTACACATTGTAATGGAAATCAGATGGTCTGATTTTTTATTTCAATTCATATTTAATTACACCAAGTATTATTTTTTTTAAATGATATTTTACTCCTTGTATTTATTGATTATAAACAAGTGTTATAAAAGTTCTTCTCAAAATATCTCGGTGCGAGTTGATCTGCTTGTAAAACCTTGTAACAGTAACATCTGTATATGAGCGACTTTCATACCTCCTGTTCCCTTATATAATTGGATTACATTTTATAATCATTGAATCTGTATCCAGAATTTTTGCAGTATCTGGACCGTGCTGTCACTTTTGTTTCTAACCGAATTAGAGAAATCTTTACTAAATATAAATCATTCGTGTGACTTGTAATAATACTCGCAAAACGGGAGATCTGTTGAAGCTTTCATACGTTGTTTTTTTGCCGACGAGTTTACCAATATGGAAAACCCCCGGGACAAATTATCAGTTACTCGTACACACTCTATGACTTAATTAGTTACATTCATGCAGGCAAAGTCACTGCCTTCCTGACTAGTTAACGACTATGTAATAACAGGAAAATCAATCGATCATGAGAATCAACTGAGTATGTAAATATATGCAGTTGTCGGGCCTAAAAGCAAACATTTTATGTCAATGCTGTATAAATGGTTTTATGTGATGTGTTAATTAATTTTTACATTCCGATTTGAAGCTGGTATTACACCCCTATGATCTGTATATACCCAAATAAAGAAAAAGCCAGCAAGTATACCACCAAAACAGCAAAATCATTTTGCCGTCCTGGTCCCGTCATTATACTTAGGGTCAAAAAAGGAACCTTTCCTCCCCTATTGCTCTGATTCACAGTCATATCCCCTGGAATGATTGTAAATAAAATCATAAACAAATTGTTTACAATTACTTAAAGTTATAGATAGTTTTAAGATTCAATCGAAGATTACATTAGGAATGCATATACTACTATTTAATCTGATAACAAAAGAAAATGCATAGGAATATGAAAGAATACCAATCGATATACACAGAAATGCATTGGAATACACCAAAGCATATAGCAAGATTTCATAAGCATAATTGTACAGAAATTTCGGAATGTAATTGTTCCATACACGTAAGAAAACGTTATCAGTATTCTTAGCATATTTTTGCGGAATGTGTTTAATGCATTCTATATGTATATCTCGGCATTTGTTCCATAGACGTAGAAATACAGAAAATGAAATATTTCGTATTCTATGTCTTTCCGTGCAGTACTTACTAGAAATTTTGTAAATGCCAATAATTTAAACTCGAAAAGGAAATATTTTCTAGCATACTAAGCGGTTGTCTGGCAACACTCACTGGGTGGACATGGTTATATTAAATAATTAAATATCTGAATAATGCTTTTATATAACTGGTAAAAAAATGAATAACATGGTTGTGACGATGTTGTGTCTATATTTTCTTTTTGGGTTGGATTAGAGATATATAAGAGTAACGAAATATAAGCAAATAAATTTTACATACAACCCCTTTATTTTGGATAGGATACAAGATACAATTTAAAAGAACAATGAACATGCATCTATCTTCATGGATTGTTTATAATTTGATCCTTCTTCTTGCAATTTTACCAATCTTCCTCCGCACTGAAATGTTAATTTGAAATTATGTCACCAATTTAATTTCGATGCAGAGTTAGTATATGTCCATCCATGACGATTATTATGAAACATAGTATCGTTTAGAAAAAAAAACCAAATTTGTCTAGTTTTCCTTTTATCCTATTACGTATTTACACAGAAACTCCTGATGAATTATGGTAGAAGTAGTTCACTAGTACACACAATTTTATCACTTACCTCGACTTGCTAGATTACATCAGTTACATACATTTACAAAGTTATCACCTTTACCCATTGTGATGAAGTTACTATTTGATATGTTCAACCATGACATCCTTTACCAAAACCAATTACACTTCTGAGTTTCAATACATTTACAAAGTTATCATTTTTTACATTTACTTGCTGTGAGTCTGATTGATGTTCTAGCTGGATGTGTTTGTCCTTTCTTTCCTCAAGCTATTTATGCTACTTTAAGACTATTATGTAAGAAACCATTCATATAATGAATATACTTTAGGTACTTCCTCCATAAGAACAACACGGAAATTATTATTTTATTTTTATACTATTAATCTTTTCTTCTTGGAAATGCTTCAAAGATTTATGATCATTTATTAATAATATTTTTCAAGTTATATGCAAATTTTATAAATACCTCATGGCCTTGAAGGTTTAAATAACAATGATCACAACATATTTCCATCTCTGTCATTGAACTCTAATTTGATACTTACTAATATATAACAAGCTTTAATTTGTGGAATTTATAGCTTGCAAAATCTTAAAAATACATTCGGTAAGAAAGGTGAATAATACAGAATCTGACTAACATACTTCACATTATCAACCTTTGGTTCCAAAGGAAATTCATTAATGTTTATGCAATATCAAGACCACATTGAGTGATTGCTTATCACTATATAAAAGCAAATACATAGAGGTTGTTACCAACTTATCTATTGCACACACTATCATTAATTATCAGCCAGTGCAGTCAAATTTACTATGTTAGTTGTCTTACTTGACACATATAGATCAAACATTATCAGATTCACCTTTCTTGAACAATTTCTTCATTAGCCGGGATTCGTTAGAACTCTGGACTTTTTAACAAACGATATCAGTAGTTAATGTGAGATAATTTCTAAGAGTGATTTACATATGGATAAGTCTACCAGAGTTCAAAGTTTTCAGATAAGTCATCTCAATGGTTATTTATATGTAACGTTAATATGACCTGTCAGATACTAGTACACAATACTTAAAACTCCAGTGCTGAATTTAGTTTTTTACTAGTCGGTATCGGTTGATACGCAATAAAACAAAGTTTTGTGCTTGTAATATATATAATACATATATACACATACATATATGTATACACATACATATATATATATACACATACACAAATATACACATACGCACACCTACACACATACGCACACCTACACACATATACACACATATATATATATAATATATACATATATATAATATATACGCAAGTAACTTAAAGCGCAGATAAAACAAATTAACACATTGTACTCTTTTTACACTAAATATCTTCAAAATATAACAAATAA
>JAOXYB010031676.1:0-14558 GCA_028565635.1 Phoronis ovalis
TTTAGATTTATAATGTAAATAGTTGTAAATTGATTCCTGTACCTGCACCTATGTATGTATGTGTATATATGGATTATATGTGTGTGTGTGTATGTATATATATGTGTGCGTATGTATATCTATGTGTATATGTATGTATAGGTGTATATGTGTGTGTGTGTACGTATGTGTGTGTGTGTGTATGTACATATATATGTGTATTGTTAATATTTGCACTTGCACTTTACCATTGTAACACAAAGGCTTAATGCCTATGTTATTTATTAAATATATATGTATGTATATGTGTATAACAGGATACATACATACAATGATAAGTGACATGACAAGTATTTAAAAAAGTTTCTAATTCTAGCTGATTTATATTTAAATAATTTCTCTTTTACTAAAGGCTTTTCATCTCCCTCACCTAGGTACATTTTTATCACGATGACTCATCCAAAATGTGACCGAATAAGGAGTGAGCAAATCTAGTAAACCTTTGGTAGGAGTTAAAAACCTTGTCAATTTACCCCTTGTCAATCCTAAGCTTCCCGGGCTAAGATTATCAATCTTAGAGAAAGCTTCATTGAACTACTAAGTTCGTGTTAAATTAAAATGCAGCCCGCCCGCAGATTGATATTTGCATAGTATTTAGGATCTGTTGAAGGTAGAGTACGCATTCCTCGTAAAAATGATGATTACAATTTTACCAAAAGTAAAAAATGCTATTTATATACTAGGTTTATAATCTTTACGCATTTTCCATGCTTGATCTTTGATGAAAGATGCTACTTTGTTGTCCATTGTTTTATTCTCGTCCAAGATAATGATTACAATGCTGTATTGTTGTAAACCATAATTAGTTGATAAAGACGTTCTAGATAAAGGTGTGAACAATTAAAACAACAACGAATATTTAAATTGATCAAATTCCTTCAGATCATAGACCTTGCGCAAAATTATATGTTAGAGAGAGAAAAGAGATCTTGCGCTTTGTTTTGGAATGTGCCAAATTTATATAATTAACAATTTTATGTTAGCAGAAACGTCAAGTTGTACCTTATTAGTACATCTCCGATCACCTACCTGATATCTTCGTGTGCATAATCAGCATGCAACAACAAAAGACAATAAGAACTTTAGACAGCGTGCTGTATATCGATGTCATCTTGGAACGATGCCCCTTGAAATCAAATCAAAAATAACATATTCTAAAAGCGACAAGTTCAGTGATTCTCTTAATGTCCAACAGTGTTTTTTAGAAAGTTTATTTTTCTTGTGCTAGTCAAGAATACTTTAATTGTATCGATTAATCTGGAATAGCACCCTGTACGTTGAAAATGATACACGAAAATTAAATGAAATCGTTGAAAGTTTATATTCAAGTCAAGTACCCTACAACAGGTTAGAGGACGAAATTACATACCTCTTTAAGTCCAATTGTCATCCTATAATTTAGATGTTATCACCTTGTAAAAACAAGTAATTATACAGAGTAATTAGCGTGTGATATAATCAACAAAGAAAACTTTCAACATATCTTTGCAAACAATTCTGCGGTCGGATATTTTATATATACATTCGTTGGTACAAATCTATTTATGGGTTGTTTTTTTTATCTGACAAACATGTTTATGTGTTGTTCTTACGTTGTATATATCTGACAAATATGTTCATTTTGATTCATAAACTAATTTCCGAGCATAATCAGGAAAAGACAGGAAGTGATTTTCGCACTGGTTTCAAAGTAACGTCTTTTAAATGGTAAATGTATCCAGGGCGCGCATGCCCTGTTTTTATGAATTTCACCAGCACGGTTTTCTAACTAATTACAAGCATTAAAAAAGTGTTTAAGGTTCAACTCAGTCTAAAGGATATCATGAAAAATTAGTATTTGCTACATTTGACTAATGTTGCTTTTTTGTAAATTTATAAATGTAAACAATTAACCGTAACTTCTACACTACGAAGTCACACCCCATAGGGGCGAAAAAGCGTGAATATATTCTAAAAATAAGTTTAAATTATCGGAATTATGTGTAAGCTGTCGGTTCGTATCAAACAGATGCGGTATGTGAGGGTTATCGGTGTGCAATGAGGTATATAAATCCACAATACTGAGATAAGGTAGATACCAATCCTAATTTCAGTTTGGCATAGGGGTTTTGGAGTACACGTATTTTTTCCAAAGTATTGCGAAATTTGTTTTATTTGTGCATTGAGGATAAGTTTTGGATCAGTAGCGCTTTAAATCGAAATTGATGTCATCTAATTCCTTGATGTCACCTGTACGTAGTTAAAATCAAGAAAAAAGAAGAAAAAAAAAAGCACTAATGTTATGGAAAAAATATAAATTTGATATGGAATTATTCTGGGGTTTATGTAGCAGCAGTATCCTTAGTTGCCTAAAGCAGATACTAAATGTACATGTACATTTTAAATAAATTTGAGATGGTGGCATTTTCCGTCAGTTTAACACCTGCATTTGCGGTTTCACCAGCAAAAAGCAATATTTTAGCGCTCTTAAAGTTATCTACATGGTATATAGTGCAGGATTTCTATTATTTTGATACTGTATTATACTTGACAATTTTCTTAAAGCAAATATAGCATTTTTTTGTACAAACCGGGTTAAAAGAAGACTCATTTAGTAAGTTTTGTAGATATTTGTAGACACCCGATCTTCACCCGATCTGCTTGTCTAGATTCTGTGCTTACTTCAGCATCAGTGACGAAATTGCGTAATGTAATTATAAGCAAACGTTTTTGGCTAGAATTTGTTCTCATATGAAACTACAAGCTAAAACAAAGATCACCTAAATCGGTCTAAACGATCCTGTAATTAAGATATAGATCTTAGCTTTAATATCTTTCCTGTTATTAGATATCACTGTATTAAGGCAATTACTCATGCACGTGACGCACTTAAATGTTTTCATAATGATAAACAACCTATCCTGCGGTCGCGTAATTAATCCCTGTGCATAAAGTGATGGTACACTTTGCTATAAAAATGTACGTAATTGTAAATACTTCATCATGAGTATTATCATTTCAAGGTTCCATAAAGCTATGGATACATACAATGGTTCCAAGCTGAATAACTTAACTTGCCTATATCGGACTATAAATACTTTTATAATTATTTTTTTTCCTTCAAAAGCAGGGTTTGACCATTATAGCCATTTTCATGAGAATTTATCTTGCACGCAGTTGGATGTTGGATTGACATATTGTTTTATACTATCTTTTTTAAATTTTATTTGCAAGTTCTAAGTAGAAAAATGGACAAATTCATTAGGCAAAAAGCATAAAATTATTTAAAAGTAGACTAAGTGAAATCTGTGACGATAAAAAAATTATAATATGCGGATCATGTATTTCACGCTTTCAGCTTAAAGTAGTTGTGTTTTGAAAGAACACTTCTATATTTTTAAACTTCCTTTAAACCAAACTATTGAAAATTAAAATTGTGTGAACTGGATAATGAGAATTTTAAAAAAACTGAAATAAAAAATCAGTTCAAATGTAGCCACATGAATATTGTACAATATCGTCAAAAATATATTATACTGCATAGAACATGTATAATAACAAATTGAATTAAAATTCTGGTTTAAAAAAGGATCATTTTAGTTTAGCTTTCTGCTTTCTACTGAACAAAGAAAGTACATATATAATGGATTTGTAAGCTTGCGCAACTATGGACAGCTTATGTTTATAATGTACAATGTATTATAATAATGAAAAAAATATACAAAAATAATTCATTCCTTGCAATTTAAAGTTTCATTTACTTTTAGTTTCAGTTTTATCTGTAAAATTTATATCAGAGTTAAAATTTAAGATACGTATTTGATTATTCCGAAAAAAATGAATACTGTGTAATTACAATGTTTTTTCTTACAACTTTAACTACCAGTCAAGAAAAAATTTAAATATTTGCAAATTGTACCTTGAGTATCTCAAAAAAACTGATCAAAAATTATAATAAAATTTTTTGCGGCTCTGAAGAATTGAGGATAATAAATACTCACCTACTGATGAAACATCTCAAGTAAAGATAATGAGGCTTGAAGCAATAACTGTCACTTTCTTAAGCAGGTGTTATTTATAAAGTAAAAACGTTTTGACAAGCAGGAAGATTCCAATTGTTCGTTGCAGGTAAGGTGTTATTACTGTTATAGGGTGAAAATGAGGCTCGGTAGAGGGCAGCACCGCGGAGTAGTTATTGACGTTATGTCTGATTTACAAACCAAAGTGTCTTTTCATGATCACTATGATAATACCAGGTGTTGCAGCAAGAGTTATGTACTACATAGTAGAGTTAAAAACGTATGTTACAATTCAACTACAAACGTTAAGCAAACAATAGTAAATGGACAACATTTTTCCAATTTCATCTCAAGATACTGTAGTACACTATTGATTAAATTGAACAGTTCCAAGCAAGCTTTAGGATCACTACAAATATATGACGTATGTGTATAAAATAGTCTAACACGAATTTCTTCGTTTAGTTAGATCACAAATACTTAAAAGTATTTTAGTTACCTTGGCAGCGCACACAGGTATTTAATGAAACTAGCGGTATCGTCACATAGCCACTTCAGAACTTTATGTGCAATATAAGTCACTGCAGATTGCATGAATCTTGATACTACTTACAAACACTGCATCTTCGATATTTGAACACTAGATGATATTTTGGTACAAAAATGGCTTTGATTTTTTTAAACCTATCATATGAATATAGATAACACATATTTTTAAATGCAACCACGTCATTTGGTTTCTTTAACAAAGAATGGAGAAAAATAATATTAATAGGATTGAATATTTTGCAGCAAAAATGTGACTATGAAAATTATGCCAATATGGCAGTCACAAATATACGTAAATGATTGAAGCGTGAACTGATAAATACGTTTCACGACCACACATGTTCCTCTTTCAATTTTCTCAGGCAAGATAAGCAACTCCGTTTTACCTTCCCTACTGATAGCATCCTAAATATAAATACATACAACCTTTTACTAATCCGTCATTGTCAAGTGTTTCCAATTCAGCATGATGCGTGTTTGTGGAGTGTTTGTACTATTGCTGCTTGGAGTTGCAAACGCAGGTAATTTATTTTACCTAAAACGGTCGAAATACCCACTCCTATGCCAAACTTGAGCAACTATGAATAAGTAGGTTTGAATTTACCTTTGTATGTTGTATGATGACTGTGGTCGACGACTGTTTCATATTTTGCGGATATGTAGTTAAAATAAATTCAACCTTAGCAGATTATTGTTTCTGCTTGTATCATATTATGATTAAGGTATCAACATATTACGCATTAATACAAATAAATATGCACTTACCAGAATTACAGTCCTGGGACTAGTAGCTAAAAAATTCGCTAACTTATTTGTTATTTTGTAGGTCTATTAATAAGTATTTTTAACTTTACTATAATAAGATGAGATTGCATTTCGTATATTTCTTTTAATATCTTTCTATATTTACCAAAGAATAGAAAATATTTTACATAAAAACCTCTTTGCTTAAATACGATGATCGAAATCATCAACAAATTTCTCAATTAAAGCGTGGAATTACAAAATAATATACAGAAACATTTTTTAATTTAATTTTTGTTTGAATTATTAATTTAGAAAATTCTATGTTTTAATTTAATTTCATCATTTTACAGCGTCTCTAGAAGATGACGGAAGTGGAGAAGGAAGCGGCCAGGGTAATTCAAAGTTTTAATAATCTATCTTGTTTTTGTTACTAATAAATGATAACACCCCTGTATAACGATAGTACATACATCCACATAGATAGCATCAGAAAACTGAAGAAGCTAGTATTACTGCCACTGGCTTTTACAATATTTGGATTACCTCTTGTGGCTCACACGTGGGATGTCACCTTGTACCATATCTTTACCTCTAACAGTATGCGAGGTGCAGCTTGGTGAAAGTTAATAGAAGGAAAAGATAAAAAGAAAACAAATGAAGCCAGCAGTAATCCTAATTGCTAAAAGTAATCTGCGAAATCAATTACTTTCCACAATGTAAACAAAATAAGCCAAACAAACACCTGAGCCATAAAAAAAAAATTCGAATAAAAGCGAAAGATAGAATTTATTCTTTTTGACTGTTTGACCTCAAAATACCTACAAATGACATCCAAATACAAAAAAATCATATTAGAAAGTTTCAAGCAATGTTGAGTTTTGATGACTTTTGACTTCAAAGTAAACTTCCCTACTCTGAGGATGACATAAATCATACTTCAAGTAGAATCAAACATTCTTGAATTACAGCATATTTCCTGCATACATATATTGGAAAGATGATAAAAATAATTGACCTTTTGGCACTAAATGACATGAATTGTCGTCAACATGTCCATTACGTGGACAATCATTTTTGGGTGTCTAAGCAATTTTCAAAATTAAGGCTACATATGATCATGGATGTGTTAAAATTCGACGTTTGGCCTCTGGTTGACCTTGACCTCAAGCTCAACAATGGCCTATCGCAGGGAAGTCACACTTTGGCTACCATATGCCTCTACACCATGCCTTTGAACTTGCAGGAAATTGGAAAATGTACAAAACCAAAGGTCTTATTGCCTGTATTGTCATCCTAAATATCAAATTTATTGAGTTGTTGGCAGTATATTATAACCGCTGTTTTATTGAATAAAGACATTATTCTCCCTCATTCCTACTTCATATTTTCTGCAGTAACTGATCCACCGACCAAAGTACCTACAAAACTGCCAACTAAGGCATCAACCATCAAGACAGATCCACCAACAACGGTTGCGCCTACACAAGGCCCAACAGTTTTGATAGGTGAGTTGCGAAAACAGTAAAGATATTTAGTAAAAATGTCAAGTACAAGCAATTACGCAGATAAATACAAATCTGGCGGTACTCATTGTTCCGTCTATATACGGTGGATCCGGTACAGTGGATCCGGTTTTTGACCAAATTAACAGAGAGGATCCGGGTTTTTTTTGTCTAAATTAGCAGAGTTAACCTAGTTTTTGACTAAAACATATCGATTTTCCAGTACACGTAAAATTAACAATCTATCTTTTAGCAAAATAAAGTTAAGCAAACCGTTTTATTATCAGGGAAAAACAGTTAAGAGGATTCGGTTTTTAAGTCTGTGCCGCATATCCCTACCCAATATTTTGTGAAATACCCCTGGGATACAAATGTGCTCACATGAGTGCTAATACGTACGTGCCTGACATGATAAAATAGAAACATGTTTTTCCCAAGGCGCTTCTAACGTAACTTGAGTAGCCAAGGCCTTTATTCAGTTTCCATCATCTCTCCTTGATTTTGTTCGTGTTTTAGGCAAAAGCGGACCGCAATCGTTATAGAATTGCATTTCTTTATTTCTATTTATTTTAAATGTTTTGCAGATGCTGACATTTGTACTTTTGAGAATGGCCAATGTGGTTGGCAAGTACCCAATGACGACTATACTTTTAAAAGAGAGGTAACAGGAGAACGTACTGTGGGGCCACTCGAAGATCACACTTTGAACTCTAGACTAGGTAAAATCATGCATTACTAAAATGTAAAAAAAATTCATTATAAGGTAAAATAGCCTCATACTTACCAAAGCAGATAATTATATTAAACGATACTTCTTGGGACAATTTTCCACGCTAGTATTTATTATCAGTCTCAATGTGCATGCTTAAATTCTTATCTTTTTCTACCACGAAGCATCTGTCTTACGGTGCACAAAGCTGTGTGTCTTGCCTATCCGTGCTTCACAATTGTAGGATTTCTTATTAGCCAGTATATTATTGCGTTATTGTAAGCCTAATCGAGGGATTTGACACAGATTTTTAGGTAGCACAGTAATGGTTGCGAAAATAGCAATATAAGTATTTTCACACAGGGCATGACATGAGAGTGGATTTGAAAGGCTGGAAAGGTACGGCAGAATTAGTCAAAGAATTTGTCAGCTCTTCCCCGAACGTGTGTGTGGATTTTGCTTATAGCGTTGCAACTTATCTTGCCGTTAGGAGAATTGGTAAGCTAAAAACCTACGTATTGAACTAGGGAATACAAATAACATTGGGACTAAAAAGTTATAAAATATCTGTTTATTAGTTTTAAAGAAAAATGTCCGTAATGTTGTTTAAAGAAATAATTGTTATAATATCAAAATATTATTTCTGACTTATTCCATAAGAGACCGTATTTTTGACCCGAGTTACTGAATATTTGCATATTGTAAATAAATGCCTTAGAATTGGAGGTTGAGATTACAACAGCAAACACGTCCACAACACAGAAGGTTGATACAGTTGGAACATATATTTGGAGTGAGGCTAGAGTACCAATTGTAGTGAAACCAAAAGAGAAATTCGAGGTACTTTAAAATATAGCAGTTCTTAATATATTCGGTTTTAATATTCGATTTTGGCCCATACTAAAAAACATGTTTCCATCAGTGCTATAATTGTTGCGATAGAAGGTATGAATTATAATACATACATTATGTAAAGTCGATGAATTCGGTATATAATTTTGTATAACGAACGTTATCGTTTAAAACAACTTCGTGTACATTTTTTTAAACTAAAGCCTCGAATAATGCCAACTACACTTTCAAAGCTTAGTGCAAGATTTGGTACAGTGAAAGTAATTGCTATTTTTCAAAAATATTAACATGATTTACCATTACACGTTAAGTGGTTTACCTCTACTATGTATTGCACATCTCTTACATCACTATCTTTCTAGGTAAAACTCAAAGTGTACACTACAGGATTAGTTGCAAACACCTTCTTTTCTATTGATGACGTAGAAATCAAACCCAATTGTCCGTCTATACCAACTACTACAACTCCAAAGCCTATACTGCGTAAGTGTCTCGTACGTCTATCCATCTTCTGCGTTGTTCTTCACATCTGCAGCATAATGTATGTTGTACAGTCAGAGCTACATGAAGGGCATTTTATTCTCAACTGTTCTCTGTAGAAATCACTGTTGACCGGGTATGTGCAAGCTACGTATCTTTTGTGGTTTATCAGTCCGAAAATTCAGGCTACAAAGAAGAATTAAAATTATAATCATTCGAGATTTTAATTATTTTGATTATATTAAAGGCAAATTTAGCATTCTCAGGAAGATAAAAATTGAGGAATATTGTCAACAACCTTATTGTAGTTTGTAATAACTATTACCCAAAAGTGCCGCTCGAAAGGTAATTTTCCATCATTCCAGTTTCATGGAACGCAATGCATGTTTCACTCAGCAGTAAAAAGTAGCAGTCAACAAGAAAAGATCTAACTTCTAAATCCTGGCGATATCTTAAAATTTGATTTACATTTAAAATAGTTTTACTGTGTTGTAGCATTTTCTTTTAAAAATCCTGATTGCGATTTTGAAACTTCAACATGTGGCTGGGTGGATCACAGCGATAACGATTTTGACTGGCTTAGACATGTCGGAGGAACCCCTAGTCAAGTAACGGGACCAGATGGCGATCATACACTGGGCACTAATGGTATGCGTAACAAAAGGCATCTAATTTATGATGTTTTCTAATTTTCTTAAGTTGAATAATCTGCTACATTCTGTAGTTTTACTTTGAAAATGTAAGTGCGTATTCTGTTCAGCATCGTAAACCCTGAACGATTTACTGCTAGTGCTACTAACCCCGAAATCAGTTTGAAACGTTTTATGAAGGGAGATAATATGTTCTCACTGTATGTATATTGTAATTTTTCCAATGAAACTACTGTTGGTATAATGAGATGTATGTGCCCATATCTCGCATGAAAGAAGCACTTGTGCACACATTTTAAACATGAAACTCAACTGGTTTTCATTGTTCATATACAGTATGGTGTTTTTGAACCTTTCAAATCGAATTTTAGGCCACTATATGTATACCGAAGCATCGAATCCGCAACAATATGGAGATATTGCGGTTTTAGTTTCTCCTGAAATACAGCCATCCAAAGACCAATCCTGTTTTGAAATGTGGTACCATATGTACGGTAGCGGAATGGGTAAGATAATAGTTTACGTGATTACCTCAACAATTTTAAAGAGCACGGACCCTGACAGAGAACATTATCATTCAGAGTTGGCTTGATCGATTCTTATACAGTAGCTACACTAGTATACGTAAACAGATTATCCACATCCTCTAAAATTTGCTTTGAGTTAGATTAATTGTGCTGATTTGTAATTAGCAGATATTTTAAGTAATATACTTGCATGGAATCTTAACACTTATCAGCGCACAACATACTTGACTTTATATTTTGTATTTTATCCTGTAAAGCAAGTGTAAATTTTCAGGTACACTTGAAGTTGATTACGTAGATAAAAACAGGACCATTGGACTTTTTTCAAAAAGCGGTAGTCAAGGATTTTACTGGCAAAAAGCTGTTATTCCTCTCCCGCCACAAATCGGATCTTTCAGAGTAAGTTTACGTGAGGTATAAAATCGGTAACATTGAAACGGCAGCAACTGATGTTTTACTGTACATACAAACTCGACAAACAAGTATGCAGATACCGCACTTTGATATCTACTCCTAAGACTCATTTCTAACTAGGGAAATGTAATTAATCTTCTGTAAATAGCGGCCGTACACTTCGTTACTCCGGGAAAATAAACAAGAAAAATCAAATAATGTGTGGCCATGTCTAACGGTCCAGATGTCTACATGTTAACAGTTTTTCTCTTATTTTTAATGCTCAATTTTACTAAAGATGCAATTTTATATAATTTTAGCTTGTGATCAGAGGTACAGTAGGTACAAGTTTCTCGAGTGATATTGCCATTGACGATCTTAAATTGAACTCTTCTTGCAACATGAAATACACTACGACTCCGGAACCAACAACAACCACAACTACACCTAAACCTACAGTGCCACGTAAGTAGCATTGCGACGTTGCGATAAAAGGCCATAAACATAAAAAAGGATAAAAGTTTACATGTATCTACGAGAAGAAAAATACTGGGAGATGGGTCAAAAGAACCAAATAGTAAAAAATCTGGCATTTTTAATTAGTACAAAGTAGAATCTTTTACATTTTTACGCTAATATTGAAACTATTTGTATATTTTTTTCAGCATTTTCGTTTATGAGCCCAAACTGCAGTTTTGAAGATATGAATAAACCTCTATGCGGTTGGGAACACCATGGGTCTAATGACTTTGATTGGATACGGGAAAGAGGAAGGACATTGAGCCAAAATACCGGACCAAGTGCCGATCACACTTTGGGAAATATGAACGGTAATTTTCAAACAGAAACTGTGTTCAATTTTGCAATATTGGTTTGATTCCTGGTAATATTGAAGTACAATTCATTTAAACAAAAGTAACTGATAGCATGTTATGTGAAAATGAAACTGATATTACTGTTTTTTAGGACATTACGTTTATATCGAGGCATCATCTCCACGAGTGCTAGGAGATTACGCTGCATTGGTCTCCCCAGAACTATTACCCCCAACGGACAATGCCGGTAACGTGGTTAAAAACCAATCAATCTGTTTTGAAATGTTTTACCACATGTTTGGTAGAGGCGTGGGTAAGTTTTTTCTATATATAGACTATATCTTTCTAGCACTTTTAGCAACGCGCTACTATGTATTTTTAATTGTTTTGTACGTGATGAGAGCCATTAGACTGGCTATTGGGTTTCATTTCAGTTTACCTGTAACTTAAAGCATATTATTCTGATTATTCTTTATCAACGTAACAGAACCGTGTCAAATTTGTCACTGTGTAAGATGTCAATTAGACTCATGACTAAACTCTTGACATTTACAGATTGTTTTAATTATGTAAAAGCTAAAATAAGTACATGGGATATGTTGCACTCTTTGGTTTTTCTTTCTAGTGTTTAAAAAAATAAACTCACTATTGAGGAAATGATATAGTTAGTGATAAAATATATTACTCTCTGAAAGGTAAATTTTGAACAAGTCTGTTGAAACCCGTTAGAGATATAGCTCTTTATCTAAAATAAATATATGTAAAAGGTACTAACACAGCTAATGTTGTAATTCAACTCATTATAGGTAATATTACTGTGGAGTACTTGGTGGCTAACACCAGCAAGAAGATGTTTATGATGTCTGGTGACCAAGGCAATAGATGGAAAAATGTTTCCATTCCTCTTCCAATGTTAGACCAACCTTTTAAGGTAGAGTTCTTAATTTTATCTGCATTTCGTACATTACCTATAATATAACTATTGCAACCTAGTACTTAGCGTCATCTCCAATTTTTCCGTTAAGCTGATGTAAACTTCCATTGTTTCTAGCTATAAAGAATGATGATAATAAATCAAATTCGTTTAATACGTAATGAAATATTGTCGTTAGTTTTATCTGTCAATCAGAATCACTCCCGAAATAGAAGCTGTAAACATTCACTATATGACATCGGACAGTCCCGGGGAACAGCACATCGAAAATGTACTTCTGTTTGGATAAAGTGCATACTTCTAACAGCTATATCTAGGAAGCTTATAATTTTCTCTAAATTTAGGCGTTAAAGTGAAACACTCACTAAACATATTGTTCAACATTTCTAGTTGCTGATAAGTGCCGTTCGTGGTAATGACTACGATGGAGATATTGCTATTGACGACCTAACTTTGAATACCAACTGCACAACAGCTATGCTTGTACGAGGTAAATAATGCTATACTTGTACAACCTATTAGTTTTAATGATCAACGCTGATCTCAGCCTTCTACCATAACGATACCATCAGCATTTAGTTTTATGGCAATGTTCCGAACCATGTACAACTCGGGGGTACAACTGTTGAGGAATGTGAAACAATGGCTTAAAAGTAAATAAATAGTGTGTTTATGTTACAGGTTACATACTTGATATTTTGTATGAAAGCAATCCGATTAATAAAACCATGTTTGCTTTACAGCATTGAATAAACCAGAAACTACGTCTCAATTGAAACAACTACAGGACAGGATCAACGCGCTGCAGAAGGAATTAACTACTCTAACTGGACATCAGACGAATATTCTACAAATTGTAGAGGGCTTCAAAGGTGTGCTCACTGTTCCAGGAATAAATGGACTAACTGATAACTAAGGAAAATATTTCGGTTATATTTGTTTATTTTTTGTTAAACCACTTGACACAACTCTATGTCAGTCTGTGTAATTAAAAAACAATAAACAATGAATTACAACACAATGCCATACTTGTGATTTAACTTACCTACTTGCCACATTCAGTAACAATGAGAAAGTTACAAAAAAAACTAAAAGACTAAAGAATATACCGTTACAATTCCAGTAAAGAATACGGTCTCAGAGATATTTTAAACTATCAGTAAATCAACAGTTTTATTAAAGCATGTGCACTGGGACGCGACCTTACATCAGATACTGCTGAAGCCAAGCTAGCAACCCAGCCCGGCAGCCTACTGTCAAATGACCTTGAGCTGATGCTAATGATAAATTTCTGTATTCCTTAACACCACAAAATTCAATATTTATACTCATCATTCAATAAAATATCCCAAATCCTTTTAAAATCATACATATGATTCTAGACACTTCCTGATAGCTGTTGTTGGAGTATGGGTCTTGTATCTTTGGTTATACAAGGTATATGGTTTGGGTTTACGAAAAGGAGTTACTGAAGCAGCCTTTCAGAAATCAAGGATAACCAACTCCTTGTCTAATGGAGCTATTAAATAGCGAACACAGACGGGGCCAGAATATGAGAAAAATTATGGAGGTTTTAACTCAGGAATGTAACCAGACCCTACTGATTTCTAAGCATTATAGCGTCCAACAAAACATTTTCCAGGCACTTCTGAATCAGTAATTATATTATACCTAACAGGAATGAATAAAACAGACATGTTAGTTTTTTTGATTTGGGTCATACAGCTAAATAAAAAACACTTTGGAAGAATTTGTTAAGTTCTTGGTTAAATATTTCTCTCTCAACAACTCTAGTTAAAACAGAGCTAGTTTTACAGATTGTTCAGATGTTGTGTGTTAAATGTCAATTGTAATACTGGTCTTATACCAACATCTTTGTAAACTCTTCCTACAGTACATGTAGCACTGCTAACTTTACTTCTGTACCAATCAGTATAGAAGATTTGGTTTCCCGATTCAAAGGTTGTTTACCTATGATGCCTATTTTGACGGTATTTGTATCAACATACAACGAATATAATAGCTTGTGGAACCGTGCGGACAGCTGGGGAACGATACAAACTGTTGTGCAACCTGTTGTATCTGGAGGTGGAGGCCAACTAGACACAGAGCAGTTGTCAACCACCAAGCATCGCAAAAATGGGGTTGTTCATTTGAAAAGCTATTCGAAAAAAGATCTCAGCAAGGAGAAGCCTTTGAACAAGCATTGCCAATTGCTATGCTACACTAGCTTTGTGCTGTTTTTTCCAAAATATTAACGATTATCGAAATATTCAATTTGTAAGCCATTTTGTGAAGCTATTGTTTATGTGTAAGTACCCAATGACCGAGGTTCTTCAAAAATTTGGTATACATATCAAACA
>JAOXYB010031687.1:0-14557 GCA_028565635.1 Phoronis ovalis
AGGGCAATAAACAAAACAACCCTCCTGCAGAGCCATGGGGTCACCCCGTTATACAAAGTGGATATACTGATACTAAGGACCATCATTCAATTATATGGACCCCCCCCCCCCCCCATGTACCTTACCCAAGCTTTAGTTGGTCGATAGGTGTATCCTTCATTGTCATGTGTGATCATTTACTATTGGGCATTTAGTCTTCAGTTACCTTGCTAATTAGAGATAGCATTGATCATATAATGAAATGACTTTTACAGAAGAAAGGAGTTCATTAATGACAAGTAAATATATTACACGCTACTTTTAAATTTTATTTCCTATAATATGTGACAGTAAATGCAGTTAGGAATATTAGTTTCTATGGCTACTGGGATCGAGTCAGTTATATAAGCATACTTTGTGCCTAGACTATGTCCGGGAGAGTCGGGAGAGGTGCGCTCGTCGTTTTTTTAAAGGTATTTAAGGAGTCCTTATAGATTTTTCTTTGCTAACGTTTTTGACATTTTTATGTTCTTTAAATCCTTTATCTTCGGGTTTCTCAGCTGTTAGAATTGAGTCTATAAATAGAATGTTATGAGTCTATAAATAGAATGTTACGAGTCTATAAATAGAATGTTATGAGTCTATAAATAGAATGTTATGCTGACAATATGAAGCGTTTACTTTTTTTGGAATTATCTGGGATATAAATAGATTTGTTTGCCTCAGTTAAAGTATCAACTTTAATAGGGATATGCAGTTTCTAATCCATAAAAGCACTGGTACCTGGGAGTAGTATTTATAATTAATTAAGAATTTGTTCGGGGACTGCATATGCGCCTCATCATCCGCGCTATATATGTTCGGGAGATATAGTGTTTTAATGTAAGTTCAATCATTATCTGTTTTTTTTTGCATCAAGTAACGTAAATCCATGGCTAAAGTAGATTGATTGTTCAATGAAAATATTATCAGGTTTCAAATTTAAATATGACAGTAAATACTTAATCCGCAACATCGTTTCTATGGTTACACACTGCAAACAGTGTCTAGACATTTCTTTCTTGAGATGTTCGAGGAGATATACACATGGTAAGTTTTAAAAAAAATCCCACTTCTCCGAATACTAGTAACCTAGTGGTGGGATTACAGTTATTTACTAGAAAATATTATGGACTGTTACATGCAGGTAAATTATTCATATTATTCAAAACTCGTTAAAAAGGAGTATATAAATATACACTTGTGTGTCAAAAATGAATAAATAAATATTTAAATAAAATTCGCATTCGCAAAATTTTCATAAATGAGTATACAGCCATGCTAAACGGATATACATTTATACAACGCGTCAGATCCCCATCCAATTACCGCTTTCATATTAGCATTTTCCTCCATGCACTCTTCTGATTGGTGTTTTATGTTTTGCAGTTTAGGAGCTGTTTATAGGGAACCATATTTCATAAATTGTTGTGACTTAACATTAGATGCGTAGTTGATTATATTTTAAAATAATCACCCACTTTCTAAATATCAGATACAAAACTGAATATTAATTGCGCGTGTAGCTGCATATGAATCATATCATATTCCGGCCGGCTACTTTTGAATTGACCTTTTTATATGCAATGGATTTTATATTATGCTGAAGGAAAGCGTTCCACATAATATAGGAGATTTAATTGGAATGAGAAGTCGCTATCACGGTTACTGATAGTGTCATTTTATGGGAGGGTATTGTTTTGTTATTTAGCTTAAAGATGACAACTCAATTAAACTCTTGAAGCATCCAAAACAAAATATTTTAGTGGTCTATAAGGGGATAATAACTCACCATGAAAATTATTACAGCAGTATAAAAGAAAATTTGATCGGGTAGCAAAGAATGGATGACGAAGTATATTTATATTACCCTTGACTTCAATAGATCCATTAGCAATTGAGCAGAATAAATATCTATACAAAACAAATAATATTACAAAGCCTTATCCCCTTTTGCTGTCGCACCTGTAGCAATGTTTGGTGTCATAAGTGTATAAAAGGTAAGTAGATTATAGACATACTCATATACCTGGTAAAGCTTCGGGGGATATCCTTGGTTACGATACTAGATGAGAATAGAAGGCCACTGATGGTCCGGGCTGGTGGTTTACTGGGAGTACCTTTATTTGTCTATCAGGTGAGTTATCATCATTCTTGTGTTTGTTTTAACCAAACTTGTATTATTTATTGTCAAAAGCTAGCTATATTAAATAATGAATTAATTTGTATTCGGTCCTGGAGTTCCTATCTGGGATTGTTTTCGCAATTGTTATCTTGTTTCCTTTCTCTCATTATCTTCTCCCTGAGAATTTTACATAATGAGTGTTAACCATGGATTCCCACAATATTTCCTGCCCGGTAAAAACATACACACAACTGAAAACTGATCGGCAGCGGTATACTTATAACCAAGACACTATATGTAAAAATATGTCTTTAGGGTTTTGAATGAAACATTTTTGTCATATGATCTCTTTCGCATATGATTATAAATATGCAGTTTTTAGCTGTTATAAGTTATGCACACGCTAAGAACATAAGTAGCGTTATGAGTGTTACGTGTTATTTCTGAGAGTTAGCAATGTTAATTGTAATTGGTCGTTGTTACCTGAATAGTGCTCTAACATGCCATAATTGAATTGAGGGTAAATTACTAATTGGTTTATGTTGAATAAAAATTTTCAGTAATTGATTTTTCCATACAATTATGAGTATGACTTTGCTTAGTGTAGGCTTTTAACAAGTTGATCTTGTGAATAATCTGAAACGTAGTTTAAACCTTTTGTACATTATCGAGAGCCAACATTTTTTTCTTTCTATAGTGATTTTATATAGCTGCAGATTATAACTTTTCATTCCTATAAATTTTCACTTTTTTGGTGGACAAAATTTAATCTAGTAATTCTAAAACGTATACGTGTTATAAATCCCTGAAGGATACGCGATCAACTGGGGAAAATGGTTATTGAAGATTGCAAAGTCAGTATTACTTTTTTGTATACATATGAGGTCTACATATGGGTACGAAGTCGGGTTGTCTAAAGTTTGCATGATATTTTTTGAAATTAGCAGAAAAAGAAAAAAATGGTGACGTGTAGTTCGGTAATTTCAGCCATTCCAACGTGTACAAAATATTACATTCAATAATAATATTAAACTACGGGGAGCAAAATAAAGCTTAAACGTAAAAAAAATCTATTTGGAAAGTATCATATCATTTTGACATTTTGTACAAAAGAATGTTAAATATTAAAACATTCTTAAAACATGTTTTTAGTGAAAGATGGATCAACTGTAAAATGTGCCTTTTAAATATGACTTAATTAATTTATTACTTGACAAGTTCGTTTACCATTTTCAAAATTATCAAGGGTTTGAACATAAATAAATGTCAAGTATTTACTTTGCAATAGAATAAATATCATCTTATTCATAAAAGTATACAATTTAACATTATATGGAGCATTGAACTGCATGTCCCCTAAATTCAAAGTGCAATTTTGATTTTTTTTTATACGGTCCCGTTCCCTTAATTGTAGTATAACGTTTATTTACACTTTAGACGGAAATTGTGAAGATGCTGTGCTGACAACACATATGTCTCCGGATGTAGCTTCAACAGTATGAAGGAAGAAATATTTAAAGAAAAGACAACGACATGCCTCTAAAGTTTCCAACGTTGCGACAAAATATCAGTCTTGTATCCAGCAGAAAACCAACAAAAGTCCCAGTGAAGGTAAAATTTTATTATAAATCCTGATGTATTTTATTACTATTAGCTTGCTCCCGGTGTTTCCCATGGAAAAGGGGTTATTTCTAAGTTTATATAGTACTTATAAGCTTCCAAGGTATTCCAGTAAGAATACGAGAGAGAACACTTTCTTGGAAAAAAAACAACATTTAGAATATCTTACACATATTGTATGCATCAGTAGACGTACAAAACAAAAAGCTCAATTAAAAAATGTTTTGAGTGGTACACACAATTTAGTTTATTGCTTTTACCCTGAATATATAAAAATTGGTGTTCTATGCTTAGATATTAAAAGATGCACCAGGCATTTATATCCTTGCATGCATGCATAAATATTAATAATTTTATATTTACAGTAATAACACATAGAATATATTTGTTAAATGTAATCTTCTCTATAGAATCCATGTAGTTTAAGAAAGCTTCACTACTTTTTAAAGTGAACTTGTGACGGGATTCCTAATGGTGGACAGCTACGATCGCTTTTATTATCATCATGTTCCTCCTTGATTACTGCTCGAGAATTAAGACTTTCCGTGCTAGTGGTGCATGAAGTATGGGAACCAGCAGCTCTCCTTATATGTATTTCTCGTATTGTCGGTAGTGTAGACACCGTCGCAATTGTCATTTGACTGTCATTGGCTACAGACCATATATCAAAGCCATCATACGGCGCGGAATCACTTCCAGGAAATGCTAAATTCATAGCGATGTCTGCAGATATAAGAGGATTTACTGATGATGTAGAAGCTGATTTGTCCCTTTCTCTATGCATGGATCTCAGTTTGTTACTCTTTTCTAATTGCCTGAAATATTTGGTAGATGTCGTATATCCGAGTTCGAATAATTCCTTAAATTTATGAAAATCTACGGATCTGTAATTATCAATAGGAGGTCTAAAATATTCACACATTCCACTGTTTTTTATTATTCCAATTAAGCGTTCATTTGTTAAAAATTGTAGAGCATTTTGAATTTCATCCGCCCCTGGAATGTCATATTCGCAGACGTTTGAGCTCCAAGACCAGTTGTTCCACAGTACCCACCACCCGCTCAAATGTGGGCCGTAATTTTTTATAACCCTCGTCGGATCTTTGTTTTGGTAAGCGGGTCGGACGCTTTGTGCCCCCACGTCGCATGCAAAAATGGTCTGGGCCCCCATGGCATACATAATATCAGCTGGTAGATTATTTACATACGCACCATCTACGAGGTAATGACCGGTTTCTGGATCGGGAAATGGGGGCAAGTAAGGTACAATACTTATACTCGCTCTGACGCATTCCCAAATAATGCCACTGGCTAAAATTCTCAATTTAGGTTGACTCCATAAATCAGTTGCTACGCAGAAGTATGGTATCCACAAATCTTCAATTTGGCGAAAATTAAAGATATTTTGTAAACTTTTGTTCATTCCTTTACCTTCAAAATATGAAGTGTAAGGGTAAGTAACATCTAAAAAAAACTTCCACTTTGAACTCATATCGGAAAGTGCCCACGTTTGTACTGTTTCGATAACTTTGTCTAAATTCGCACACGTTTCTCTCGCAAATAAAGCCCCGTTAATGGATCCTATAGACGTACCACAGACCATATCTACAGGAATGGCTCTTTCTTTCATAGCTTTAAGATAGCCTAACTGTGTTATTCCTTTGGCACCTCCACCTCCTAATACTACGCCTACTGCAGTTCCAGTAAGCAAACGTGCAACACGAGAAATATCTGAATGTGGGTTGGGTTCAGGTTCCAATGCGCGCAGAAGCTGTCTGTGCGTTTTCTCAGTTTCAAAGACACGATCTTCACATCTCACATGAAGATGCGTGTTACACCAAGGACGTTTATTCAACCATTCTATTGTTTTTTCGGGGTACTTTGTATTTATTCTGTGCAGCAATATTAATACTTTTTGAACTTTTGTAGCATGTCGTTTAACAAAATGTTCCATGTCTCCTAAATCATCCGGATTGTCTCTGGCGTCACATACATTGAAAATTACGTCGGCATGTTTTAAACATTTCCTTGACCACGTTGTTAGTTCATTATCGCACACGTACAAAACAATGCGATATTCGTCTTCTAATGCGTCTAACCATTGGTAAACAGCGTACTTAGCCTGACGAAACTGTGGCATTCTCACGCTGCAGGATTCCCGCTGATAGTTGTCAAAACTGTCTTGCGTTAAGAATAGAGTCGATCCAATTGGAGACAACGCGGACTCAAGTTCTCTTGCGAATTGATTAATAGGAAGCGTTCGAGAGCCAGGCAACAAGGCCACAGTGTTAACATTTGCAGTGATTGGGCGTGGTATTCTCAAATTTTGATGTTCAGCCAAAATTGCACCAAGCACTGTATTGCTTTCACCTTCCGTGTTAGCAGCAAATGCTAGCACTTGCAGTAATCTGCTATGAACTAAGGGGTACTCCGTTTTTAGGTAACCAACTAATTCACGTGGTATCATTGCTAATTCAGATGATCTAAGGGCCATTACTGTTTCACTTCTAGGTGAATTTGTAAGCACATCGCGTATTCCGATTAACTCACCGCGCCCATATTCCCGAGAGAAAACTAATTGATCCCCTTTCAAGACATAAGCTTGCAGTCGACCACTTAACACGACAAGTAAAGCATTTGCAATAGAACCAGAGTGGTACAGATATGTTCCAGCTTGAAAATGTCTCCAATATACCGCAAAGTCAATTTTTCGTAAAAGTTCCGAAAGGCGATTAGAAATTTGTCTGCCTATGTTACAAATAATGTCTGGTTGATATTTGATTATCCTGTACAAGTGACAACGCTCAATTTCAGCAACTTTAGCTTCTTTAAAACAGCGCACTGTGAAAAATGAGGGACCGCCTGTGATTAAACCTAATGTCCCGACCATTTCATCGGCTTCGGCATAGAACAGTGTAGTGTTACCGTCCTGCTTTCCAGAAAACGACGGTGTATTTTGTGTCACCAGTAATACACCTTCCAATACATACAGAACATTAACCACTTTGGTTTCTTGCTGGTAAATTAAATCATTCTCGTTATATGATTTAATAGTTATATGTCCATCTAGAATGTCATCATCCCTAATACCACATTTTTCGCAAATTTTTGTTTTTGCCATTTGCACTTCTTGTGGACTGTCCCAATTCGGACGATTTACCGTGAATAGTGTTTTAGTGCGTGATGACGGATCGGGATCTGGAGAAATAAATTCTTTTGATAATCCAAGATACGAATGGAGTGCTGTAAATGTCACACGATGAAGTCTAATCATTATATGCTGAATAAAATAAAATAGGGTGGAGACGTCCGTGCTTAATTTATCTCTAAGAGTCGTTGCATTCAGAACCATTAATTCCGTTGGCACAACCGCCATAGCTTGCATGGTTAGTTTTGGAGTGGCATTGTTAATCACCACATCTAAAACGCTTACTAAACTGACAATATGTTTTCCTGGTCCCAAATGCTGAATAGCGTATTCAGAGCCATTAGAATTCTTAATAGACACAACAACTTGTCCATTTAGTATTAAATAAATTTTATCATCATTTTCGCCCGTTTTGAACAGAAATTGCCCTTCTTGGGCAACAACTTTCTTCAATTCTAAACTAAGTAACATTTGTGGATTAACGTTCCATAAAAAGTACAACGAATGTGTGAAAAAATTCTTCACGTCCTGTGCTCTTTTTTCGGAAGCACCATTGATAACATCTGTTTCACTAGATTCTTCATCACTCGAAACACTACTAGAATCGTGAGGTTTAATGTTTCTATAAATGCTATATCGTCTGCTCACTGGGGCTTTCTTTTGTCTGAATTGATTCTTAACTATATCCGTAAAGCGGGACAAATATGTACCGGCACCAAATTTTTTGAAGCTGAGACGGCTGTCCCCACTACGTGTTTTATCTGTAGATGAAGATGGCGATGTCGGAGCATTTTGCATAACACAAACAGAGGCATCTTGTCTTATTACGGGTGCGAGAATTTCTCTTTCATCAGTTTTGTAAATGTTGATATCTGCCCATCCGTCGTCATCATCCATTGTATATTCTGCTTATCTTTGCAGTTTTAATAAAATGATTGATGGATTTTCATATTACATATAGATGTTACGCATGATCTCACACTCGAAACTACTGTGTTACAGATTCATCTTCGTGTAGTGAAAGTTTAAACGGGTTTAACGTTCTATGATGTCAGCTTATTGTTGACGTAATAATGTCGTCAACATTCATGCCACCTTTATTAAATGTTTTAGATAAGCCACCTCGAACTTCGTATAACATGACCTTGGATCAAAACTTTGGGTAGACATTACATATTATATTTAATTACTAAATATCTGCTGAGATTATTTTTCGTGAAAAGTGCAAGGATGAAATTCCTGCAAGTACCAGCAAAAGGACACCCATGGCAACCGCCACCGGTCGCTCAGTACTATTTAACGCCACCAAGACCTTCTCGTCGTTGGCAAAGCGTAAGCATCCTTTAAATAGTCTCAAGATCAGAATATTTCGGAGTGTTTTCTGTTTCTCCAGTTCATCAAATTTAATTATTAGACCACCATAGACGCAATGTATGTAAAGTTAAATCAGTGAAACATTGGTAAGTAACTAGGATGTACACTGGTGCGAGTAAATTCTAAGAAGTACCATATACAATTTGAAAAATCTAGAATACATAGCGACCTGTAAAAAAGCTAGTATTTCGGGTTTAGATATGATTTTCTGAAGACAATTTTTTTAACGGAAAAGTTATTTTTGTAAGATCGTGGTTATAATTATTGCTTAACGACCAGTTAGACTTGTCTACGCCGATCAACTGCAATCTGTTTATTATTTATACTAGTATCTTTTAGAAATGCTGTGATGGTATGATGTCATGAAACTCGATTTTATATTGTAATAGGGATAGAACCCAACTTTGCATTTGAAAAGTAATTAAGCGTACTGTAAAATAAATAAAACACAAACATATTTGCAACATTAATCAATTAATTATATTAAAATTCAATGCAACCAATTCTATCAGTTTATTGATAATAAACTTAGCGATGTAATACTTATTTCAGTAATTATAAGCAGCGAAACCTAGCTCAGCTGTACAAAAACATGAGTGGGATTGCGTTTTTTTTATTGGCTATTACAAACTATAGACATGCATACAGAAATGTTATCGAATAAATTGATTCACAAGCAAATATGATTTATTAAGGAAAAAGAATTACGAGAGAGTGTTATGTTTGATTTTCGTATTATTTTATTTAATGACCCGACCATATGATATCTAGTAATGTACCCAGAACAATAGACATTGACGTAAATGAAGATGTTAAACCAATATAGAGCATGTTATCTTATTTTTATGACTTTAAGTGCCTGTTCTGTACCAGAAAAACAAATACATCAATTGATTACCACTGAATGTACTGTCCCTTCGATTACCTGTTTTTACAACTATATAAAAATGTTGTCATTGAAGATTTTAGATAATCTAAACAAGCATATACCAGTATTATGATAAATACTTTCTTATCGTAAATCCAAGGCGTTTCAATTATAGTTTCTTTTTTAAACATTTGTTTACATATTATAACCTGTTTATAATTTATTAGTTTGTTTAACAACGCTATGTAACCAATTTTCTATGTGCCCAATGTTTACACAATAAATCATTGTTATGCCTTTAGGGCTATGGTCTCTAAACATAATTTAAAAAATTAGTCAGAAATAATTTTAATTAAAAATGAAGTTAATATTAATTTTATTAGCATCGCCACTTAGAGCATATAACTTATAGAAATCCTTTTTTTTTAAATAAAAGTTACAGTGTTTAGTTATTGTATTATTAAAAAAATAAGAGTGAACATATTTTAAGAAAAAAGTCGCTCGTTTGTAATGTATAAAGTCATAATCTGGTCATAGGACTTTACACAGTGGCTTTGTTTGTGTTACGGTTGCTATGTAGTAAGGTGGTGTTATTACTTTTCTGCTTATTTACACATTCTCTGTGCCTGAATTATATTATAGAAAGCGATGACAACTATTCAAATGCAGTATAAAGAATTTGTATAATAGATTACTGTACAATTCAGCAGTAATTTATATTGGAGATTAATTTAAATAAAAGGTCTTTCCTTATGGTCATATATACTTGAAATGTGTCTCGTGTACGTTTCTTATATATCTTTAGTTCTAAAAAAACAGTCGTATTCCCATAGTAGGAATAGCTTTACTACTATATTTATAAAGAAGATTAATTTTTAATATCGTATATATTGGACTTAGAGTATAGCAATAAAGATAACTTAGAACTTTATCGTCTGCAATAGGGATATAACTTAGAACTTATCATAGTATAACGGCTAGAATTTGTCATAGTGTGAACGATTGGATAATCATCATGTTGATAACGTTATATGACAGATATCACGGCTCATCGCTACTTAATTAGCCAAATTCTGATGTTTGATTATAAACGCTGTGACAACACTCTTCAAGTAGGAAAGGTCTAAAGTCTATAGTAACAATGAGGCGGGTTAAAAGTGCCTTTGCTGATTCGTATACGTTATATTTGCAGCCATCAGCGGGGACATCACATCCACTGAATCGTTATACAATGAATGTGAGTAGAGCCGACTCATTAAATACGGCAAATTCGCAGAGAGACCATAAAACTCAAGTTAACGAAGGGATAGGAAAAGCAGAAATCGTCAGTGGATCTTTGGCTCGTTATGGAAAACGCTTATTTGATGATGCTGTGTACAGAGTAAAGCACGGAGAGGCTGATGGATTGTTAAGTCGGAGACGGGCAGAATCGTGGCACAATGGACCATTTAAAAATACGGGACCGACTAAAATTGGTAGTCCAATATATAACAAAAGGGTTAGACTAATGAACTCAATACGAACAAGACCGCATACGTCAGTAGAAAGATATAATCACGAGAAGTCTAAGAAACTACCAGAGATAGAGCAAACAATCAGGAAATACAATGATGAATTACGGGTGATGTGTCCAACACAGTGGAGCACGTCTGCCAATGAAACACACCAGACAACAACATTAGTAAAACTTGCTGTTGATGACAAATCAGGTAACATTACGTCGTCGACAATAAATAAAGGATCACTAAGTGACGGGACATGCAGCAAACGTAGCGATATAGAAAGTGTAGATGGCATGACCATTGAACTGCATAATGAACTGCCAACTGCTTTTATTACCACTCTTGACAGCCCGGTACCAGGAGCTGAGGTACAAGAGATTATACCGGCTGTAAGCATCAGTAGCAGTCTATACGTATCGTTGATAGATGATACTAGGCCGCATACAGCACCAGAAAACAACAGGCCTCGCAGCGCAAGGTAAATTGATTACATTTCTAATCATTACATGATTATTCACAATTCACAAAATATGCACATACTTTATTTATGCTCTATTTACAACAGTTACCCATAGATTTCCACCTGATTATAAATATCAAAGACTAACAAACATGACGAATTTTAAATTCCATAAGGTATCAAAATAACTATAATTATCTATCATAATTCTTGTAAAATAATGTTATTGCTTTATTGCATAATAAGTTCCTTTAGTTTTGTGATCTGCGTTCATAATAAAATAATAATCGATGAAACATTTGTCGGTCGTGTTATGTTATTGATCTCATGATTCACTTATTGGTTAACAACCTACCTTATTTATTAAATGGTAATAGTTTTACCATCAATGAATATAACGACGAGTTAGAATTGAATTGTGGGAAATTGATTTTATTTTATGAAAATGCTTTCGCATATTGCAAGTATTTTTTTTACGAAATACAGTTTCATACCAAATTTGAAAATATTTTGAATGTATCACAGTATATCACAGTACGTACTGTATGTTTTTCAATATTACATACGAGTCCGTTCTAGATGCAGCCCATGGCCAGGGCTCAGAAATTATTTTTTATCATGTCCCTCTTGTTCGGATACATGTACTATTTTACAAAGATAACGGTTCCTACATAATATAATTTAGAATTTTGATTCGGCGTTAGGATGGTACTGAATAGCGGCTCATTTAATATCTCATAAGTACTTTCTAATTCTTTGATTTTTCTTTCTTAACAGAAAAGGCGAGACTGTAGCCCGAATCAGCAGTGCTAGAATAGGCTCTTCACGCAGTCGAAGTAGAAAATTAAGATGTTGGGTGGATGACGTCACAGTATCGTCTGTTATCGAAGAGCCAATGCCTGAGAGTGAAACAGTAGTTAATTTTACCATGCCAAATGACATAGCAACGGGTGTAGCAAATATTGTGTTAAATAAAAATGACGCAACTGTTACAAAAACTATTTTAAAAGGAGATGAAAATAATAACCTTGGAGAAGAAAAAGGCGATAACCCAGATGCTACTGTAAAGACAGTAATTAGCTTAAAAGATATACAGGATAATGACTTAACATTGCCGGATTTCATTTGTCCAAGCTCAGAAGGGAAGTCAAAGAAAGCGGCAATAAAGCAATGGCTACTTCATACTAGTTTCACAATGGCCGATAAGTCGATACCTCTTGTTTAAAAGACATTGTTTTCGAACGTATGACAGTTCAGATCGATTGTACAAAAGATAATTCAGTTGCCGTTTATACGACTAGTAAAATAGCTGATCTTAAGGAATTTCTCACTTGGCTTTGACAACAGTTTCTTCATTTTTTTGGGTAAAACAAACCTTTGAAACAAGAGAGACAAGTGTCGTACTTTCTCATTGTAAAAGTAAGACTCAGGTTAATTTGAGCTAAATTTATATTATATTAACAATTTATCTGAGTTGACGTATCATCAAATAAACATTCAATTTCTATAAAAAAAAAAAAATCTACACTGCTGGGTACATTGTGTCGTTTTTAAAAATGTATTACTTTTTTAAACAGAATCCTTGCGTATTCTGCTACCTACATGCAGACATAACGTAGTATAATCCTTGGGTAATTATTTATTCACTACAAACATTAAAATATTTACTTCGTTTGTGTACCTTTTTGTTTGAACATGGCATAATTGTACGCATGAAGGCACAAGTCTGATCAATCAACATACCAAACAATTATTTTAATTACGATGCTGTAGCTTCATTGATTTTGAAACTGAGCTTCTTTGTAAGTAATGTATGTAAAAAGTAAAAGTAAACAAAAATATAAATATTTGGTTTTTTAGTAATTTAAATTGAAATGCCATAACTCTGAATTAATTTTTTTTAAATATTGTTGTCTTTTATTACTTTTTATTTTTATTAGCTGATTAATAAAGAAATATTTCTTCACTGCTGTTGATTTTATTACTGTAAGTGCTGTTTGATTGAGGCAATAGTTATCACAAATTTTCTTAAATAAGCCAGCCGATGATATTGCCACAAAACAAGCATGTCAGAAGATCTACAACAGATTAGTTAATCTCATAAGTACATGTTACTGGTAATTTAGTGTATTTGTAATAGATTAATTCTTTTTTTTTGTGATAACAAGTAACATATTAAAATGTATTACTTTTTTCAATTCTTTCAAAATTGTCCAGTTACTTTAATTTTCCTTTATAAAGAAAGCAGCTTATCGATGGTCGTGAAGTACTTTCTAAATATACATTTCCGAATCCCGTCTTTGCTATATCATCAACAAATTGTGTGCTAAATCTGCGCCATCTGGTAGCAAAATGTTTAAAAAGAAAATGAAATATATATTCAATTTATTAGTGTAATCAGAATACTCCGTCCACAACATGAACACTGGGTTTACCGTTAACACACTGAAAAACACTTCGTGCTTGCAAACTACAAGGTAGAGCAATTATGCCTACAGAACTACAAACCACTGATGTATTGATAATGTATTAAAATTAAACAAATACTGCTTCCTGCTGCTAGTTCCCGCGCCTCTTTTGTTCTTACATTAACAATTATCTTTAGGAGGTACAAGTTGTGGCCACTAGTTGAACTTTGGGTGCAGCTGCAAGGCATTGTAAGCTTTGACTTCATTATGTTAGAGCACCCCTGGTGATTTATACTGCATAGTAGACAATGTCACGTACTGTAAGGCCGAACCTGTCCCACACTAAGACCTTCTCAGTCAGTGGCGGTTCCTAACGTTTAAACCAGAGACTAATTCCGAGTCATAATTCTGCACATTGTCTGTATGAGAACCATACCTGCGAGAAAGGAGAATAGCCAGGTCCATTTCTAGTTCATTATAAGATTACACCTTGTGAAACGAAGAAATTTTAACACGTTTATTTTTAAATTCGGTGGTTCTCCGTAGGTGACACACGTTGTTGACGTGAAGTGATGGAGGTTCTAATTTGTCCGGGTTAGTGCGGCATGTACTTTGTTTGCATAACAAATTAAGGAACAATTCGTAAACGGCCCATTTTTGAAATGTGCATGTCAGACCATATCAGCGAGCCTTCAGCCGGACTAGAGAACTGTCGGACCACCAATCGAAGCCTTCGGACCAGATCGGGAACTTTCGGACGAGTGAGATTACGGACCCGAGACCCGAGTAATTTTAATTTATTTAAGCTGTTTATCTTGAAAAGTATATTAGATCAATAGAGGTACCGTTGCAAGTCAATTTCGATTTTAACTTTGGATGACTTACAATAAAACCGACTGGCAGACATGTTTCATCTGGAAAAGCTGCGAATACCCATATCTTGAAACTGTGATAATTACCCGGGGGGATACTCAAGGTTTTTTGACTACGGGGATGTGCCGCGGAACCCAATCCAAAATTTTAGCTTGTGGTAG
>JAOXYB010031698.1:0-14556 GCA_028565635.1 Phoronis ovalis
AATTACATCAGACCTGCGCTTTGACCTGTACTTACCCTGTACCAAATACAAAGATGATCTGACGAAAGCTGAAGCCGATATAGCAACACAAAGAAAAGGTTACATACGCCGCTGTCGCATAGGGTACGGCTATATGCCCTTTCACTATTACATAGTGATGGGCATAATAAGGCTTTCAAGATGGGACTATTGTGTACTGCATATATATCATTTTAGTTTGACCTTGAATGCCACGGTCATAGGGTATATGTGATCACTTGAGGAGCAAACATCACATAAACTATGTATGGAATGATTTCTCAATTCATCATACTTTGTGATATACAGACAAGTCAGTACTACTCTTACTTGCAAGTAGTCTTAAAAAATTACCTAACCTATAAGACCCTCCTACCTAGGGTTTTTCTAAAATGTTGCTTCAAAGTATGCTATTGCATGGTCTTTAGTTTTCCCACTAGAAGTGCACAATGCCAAGTGAATGGGCAAAAAGTTGTGTAAAATGTCAACATTACCTAACATTTGACCCAATTTCAAGATCATTTTGAAATACAACCTACCCTACCAGGTCCACCCACATTTGGCATTCTGATTCATTAATCTACAAGTCACCCAGATATTAATGCTTATAGTCTTACCATGAGAGGTACAAGGGCAACAAATTATGCGAAAAAAGTTGGGCATTCTAAAAAAGGTCATCTTAAATTACAATGTAGACTATCACACCAGCCCACCTAGTTTTCATAAATCTATCTTGAATGGTCCAGGCAACATTCATCTTTGAAGCTATAAACATTCCAAGAAGGCTGGTATGACCATATGCCCATTCACCACAGGTGATGGGAACAAAAATGCTCATAAATTTCTAGAAGCACCATTTATTAACACACTTAAGACAGTATATCTAGAGCAGAATAATATGCCATAACTATTATTTTTTTTGCAATTTATCTGACTGCATTTTATTTTGCAGAATGACTTAGCAACATTTTAAATAACAATGTTTTCCTATTCAAGAATAGGTAGATCCTTATATTAACACAATAATATACTAGCAACATAACCTTAATGCATTTTAGATCTGACTGCTGAACTTTGCAATGATTAAACAATAGTATGTTTATTAAGCATGAAGTGTGCAAGAAATCTAAGATTAAAAAAAAATGTTTATACTCAGCACTCTATTGTATCAAATTATTGACATCATTCTTTCTAGTATACATAATGAATGGCATGGCCCTGAATACCAGAGTATTCCATAAGCAGCTCGCTCAAAATAGAGCCACCACAGAACCAAGAGTAAAATCTGTATGATAGAGCTCATTACATTTTTCGATTCTTATCTGGTGTTTTCCAGTTTATGCTATTTTCATTTGGAGACTGCCAATCAAGCTCATCATTGCTAACGTCCAAAGAGGAAGAGACATCGGCCAGCATATCAGCAATCTCATCAAAGGCAGCAGCAACTTCCTGGTTACTTTTTGGGGCAGCCACTAGAAATAGTAAAAACAGGAATTCAGTAAATATACTACTACTGGTAGGACCTAGGGTATACTGCAAGAAAATGTGACTGCGTGCTAGCCTAGCATTTAATGCAAAAACTATCAGTTTTTCGTCAAAAAAATCATTTACTTGTTTACTTACAGAAATTTCATTTACATTTTCTAAATTTAAATAGGGTTTAAACGAATTATTTGTCAAATTATATACATATACATTATGCAACATAATGAATGCAATTTTATTCATAAAATATACTATTAATTTTACATTTGTATATATGTAGATATAGTCCATATATCTGTTTAATGGTAAATTGCAATTAGAAATTAATCCTTTAATAATTTTTACTTATCAATCTTTTTACATCAAACTTTTATACATGCATACATCAGTGAACTGGCACAGATGATTTTGTAGCATCATTTACCCTTTTTGGGATACTGTATTTTACGGGGGGGAAAATGCAACTCTGAGAATGCAAGTCCTATTACTATTGTCACACAATAGATGGCTGGTGCATATTGACAGCTTTTACTGAGTCATGGTTGGCTCCAGGAAGGCATTGTTCAGCATTTTGGTAAAAAAATGCAGATTTTGCTTTAACTTTTCAGTAAACGTCACATTGTTCATATTTAGGTTTTAAACAAATTTGCTAGAACTGTAATTTCTAAAAGGGCCGGACAATACTACAAATTTACTTTAATGTTCTTACCAACTTCTGTGGCAATTGCAGCACAAACTGTTCTGTTTGGGAACCTCACACATCTCACATGTATCAAAAAAGTTCCAGCTGATAAATATAAGAAAAATAATTATTAGAAATATATATCAGTTTAACAAATATCAATCACTGATCAAAATTAAAAATATCAAAAAGATCTACACAACTAGTATAGTGTATTCCTATTTCTTGGTGACTTTCTTTAAAGCTTTTATCATAAAAGGGCTTAAATCTTACATTCCATTATAAACCATATAAGAAAATAACAATTTATACAACTTTGACTATCCAAATATCATACAATGCTAAGGAAAAAACAAACATTTCCATAAAACCCAAGAATTTCTGCTGGAATAGTAGTGCTGTCTACTTACGAGTACAAAGTTCAACATTTTCAAACACAGCCACAGATGCTTCCCTACGTCCACGAGGTTCAAGTGCAACTCTCGTTTGGCCTCTGACAATGCACCTGTCCCCTTCTATACCAGGTGGATGCCCTAATGCAAAGAGAGTGTGAGCATGAACAATTAGACATCTCCACAGAATTACATTTGATTTACTAAAATCTTAGAATTCTTAACAAAAACTATTCTAAGTATTTCTTGATCATAACAAGTTTATAAAATAAAGGATAAAAAATAATTGTTTTTTTCCAGTTAAACAGTTATTTACAAACAGCTGTGTCCAAACACATGAATACTATGAATAGCTAGTCCATTATTGTGGGACTGGACTTTCAGAATACTACCTTTTCTAGTAGAAGTTATTTGTTATTATTTACACATTCAGACAGTGCTGTTAGGCTTAATCGAAGCTATTGACTGCCTTCCATCATATTAGCTATAATTATAATAAAATAGTATCTTCTATGGATAATGTTAATGCCTTACTGTTTACTAGTATTTCTAGCTCCTCTGATACCTCAGGGTCAGCCTGTACTGATAAAGCTGGAAGCCTTTCACCTTCTGTAGCCATCACAGGAGGGGGTCGTAACCACGCTAACATAGTTAATGGGAATGCTGAAAACAGTAATTAAAACAACGTGTGTAACACTTGTATCAATTGCACTACTTTTCATAGAAAGGTGACAACATCTTAATCCGCCCAACATACAACACACCAATGTTTTGCAGTTTAAAAATAATAAAGGCAAAAAGCTGCACAAATAAAATTTGGGAGTAAATCAAAATTTAACTTACTTCTTAGTTTTAAATCCTTAAGTGCTAAACTGGTCTTTTCTCTGTGAACTTCTTGTTTTACCTAAAATTCAAAATAATCTATTAAAAAATATATTTTATTATTAATTTGTTCTCTTAAAAAGAATATTCAATCTTAGAAAGCGGGAACCATTTGAGACATAATTATAATACTTTGAAAATTATTATTCCCCTAAAACTGGGTGATTTCAACAACGAAAGATACTTGTAATACTTAGCAAGACAATCAAGCAGATATCACCGGCTTTACCTTTTTGCAAAATACATGCAATCATGTATCATGCATAATGAGTTTGATTGCAATGGTTAGTTCTTTGCCTTATACCAAGCACGCAAAGCCTTAGTTGCAAAACAAACAATAGCATACAAGATAAGCTTTAATTAGCAATAGTAAATATTTACGATTTTTGAAAGAATCCAGACTGACTCAACACTGACTTACAAAAGGCAATGTAAGTTGTATAAACACTCTAAGATCAACAAAATAGTAAAATTAGATGTGACATAAATCGTGAACAAACTTACAATGCTTAGAAGGTCAATGTTCTTTACATTTAGTAGATCAGAATATTGGTTGTAGCCCTGAAAAATAAATTTTAACAAAACCATTTTAACATCTAATATGCCTCTATCTTTTCACTTTAATGATATTAAACATGATTACAGCCTCTAAACAAGATACAAAGTAATATCAATAAAATTTGCATATATTATGTGGAAAACAATACATTTTCAAAAGTTGCTTTTTATGGATGTCACTACAAATTATCCTGCCTGGACAATACCATGCAATGTTTGCATGCACTTAGTGGCACTGAACAGTGCATCAGTTTTACTGTGTCAATGAGTGCATAGAAGCATTCCACTGCTATCTGACATACCTGGTTAATAAAATCATCTGTATACTGCGTAAGATGTAAATTTTGAAAGAATTTGACAACCCTTGTATCCACACCAAACAAATTAATTCCCTGGAAACAAATACATGGGCCACCATGGTTATCAATGATCATCAGACGCCAATATTGAGAAGTAACACAAAATCCATGGAAGTCTTGGGGAACTCCAGCTTCCTTAGGATCGCTTGGACCAAGTCTTTGACATGAGAAGCTTCCTGCTCTACTCCATGGCCCTCTGAAAAAACAGTATAATGGTTTTGGACAATATGAAGAGGAAAACATTTTTTAGATTGGCATGTGCAGGTCAAAGTCAAAATATTCTCAAAACTACAGACCATTTCTCCGATTTCTACGCACAAGTGAACACTTGCATAGTGTTTGACTATGTACTGAGATTATGAGAATACTTACTCTTTGCTTGTAGCTCTTTGTAGTTCAATAGTTTTCACCATCTGAGGACTATCCCTAAAATGTAACACATAGCAATTAAACTTTTACAGGTTTTGACAAAAAATGTAAAACAAAAGTTAACAAAACATTGTGCTACAATTTAATTTCTTGACTTCTTATAATTTATTATGCATGACTCATATTGTAAAGCAATAAACAGAAGTTTGAAAATGTATTTTCTACAATCCTCTATATTTATATGTAATACACAGTATCTGGTGGTTAGGTAATGCAGTGGATGCATTCCTTGCCAGTCAACGATGAAGTCCTGGGTAAGAAACTCGACAGTGGCAATATTTATGATCCTAGGTTTTTCAAGCGGCAGAGGTTTATTTTCCGATCATTTGTGCTTGGCCAAGTCACTTGTCCAATTGAATGATGACGCAAAATGAATGACCTTATAAGTGCTTTCACAAATTTTTTTTGAAACTTAACATTGTTTTAAAATCTTACCATCCAATAATTGTAATTCCAGTTAACGCGTGTTCATGTCTTAAATCTAAAATTGTCCATGAATGGCTGACAGCAGGTATTACCCAAAATGTTTTAGGATTTTCTAAAATAAACGAAACGGCATGTTTTAGGATTTGTAAAATACTCGGTATAAAGTGTTCTCGGTATAGAGTTTGCTAAAATAAATGAAATAAACCATTTTAGGGTTCTCTAAAATACGCGATATAAAATGTTTAAGGTTCTGTAGAATACACAATACAAAATGGATTTACTATGGACTGCTTTTCAACTACACAGCAGATGAACTAAGCTAGAAGTTAATTCACCTCAAATTTACCATCTATTGTTACTTTTTGAATTTCTAGCAGATGGAAAATTTGAAGTTCTACTGAAAGTTTACCTTTACAGTTAAACAATCATAAAAAATACTCTGTGTATGTGTAGCCTTTGAACCAAGATATCACAACATCTAAACTTCAGAAATAGTTAGCTTACCATCTAAAATATTCGTGTTAGGATTAACTGCTGTACAGCTACTACAGAAGTCACATGTGTCTTTTGTCCACTTCATATCATTCCTTAACACAGGATATTCTACAAATAAGTCATTGCCTATTGACGATTGACTAAATGTAAATTTATCAGGTTAGATATCAATCCATAATGAGATATAGCAATTTAATGTTTTCATCTTCTATCAGAAAAAGAACCTTTGTATCAAAAAGAAAATCTTCATCTGATGAAGTCTTCCAGATGAAACGTCAAGGTGATTAAAAAGTTAATTCATAGTCATTTAATATATTACATTGTTCTATGTAACTACGTACACTTTCACAACTATTCTTGGGCTACATGTGGGAATAGCAGTTAAAATAATATTCCTCATCACATCATTATTTGCTGTTAATAATAAACAAACCACACAGCTTGTACAAGCAGATGATGCGAATACACTAACTTTTTTCTCCCATTGCTTGATCTATTTCGTCTTCTGGCATATTGACAAATCTTGGTGTAGCTTTAGGTTTATCATCAAATTCTAATTAAGAATAAAAGTATAAGATATCAATATGATGCTTCTCATATTACATCATGCACATATTTAAATTTTTTTTGCATGCATGAAAGTGAAACCACGGAGCAAAAACACTGAGCACCACAGTACACAGAACATACTGTTTTGGAACATACATTTAAAGAAAATGTTATTTGATCAGAAATTTCTTTCACTCGGCTTTGTAACCAAAATAAACAGACAGAAACAAACACTACACATTATACAACCCACATTCAAAATTACCTCTAAACAATGTTACAAAATGAGCACTCTTTTCTTGAGTTGGACAAGAATGAGCCAATGACTCTGGGGTTTCTTCCCGTGCATTTTTTAAGAATGGATCTGCTCCATATGACAACAGAGTAGCAGCAACATCAGTTCTGAAATTAAGTGCTAAAGTTGGTAACATTTGGAAACTTTTTATTAGTTGACAGCAATGCTATAAAGTGTCAGTAATATTCGATACTCATGTATGCTGATGATTATACGGAAAAAAGGGTCAAAATACTGTTCCTTATTGGATTGATGTTTGTTAGTTTTCTGAAGTTTAAAAAAAAACATGGCAGCAGTTTACGGTTTTATACAAATGTATAATCCATTACACTAATCTGTTAAAGCTTCTTTAATATCACACTAAGTTTCCACCTGATGGTAAGTGAAGTAAAGACTGTCCTGGGCCATATTTGACCCATCAGGTCATCAATGTATACACACTGTACCCATTTTTACACCTGAGTGGACAGAAGCAAATGGGGATAAAGCGTCTTGCTTGAAGACACAAGCACTGTGAGGACACACACACCCATGTGAGATTCGAACCTGCAAATTCAATTTGCAGTCCATCATCTACCACCTGAGCCAACATTCCCCATGTTGTACTACTATAAAATTATATCTTAGTGGTACTACCATAATTTTACCCATAATAATACCTTTCATATCTGACTGCCTCATGCAAAGGACCAGTTCCCATTTGTATATTGATAGCATTTGGGTCTACTCCATTATCCAATAAAGCCTGCACCATTTTAACTTTCCCACGGATTGAGGCTTCTACTATGGCTAAAGTGTTTTGTCGCAACTTTGGATCATGATCAATCAGAGCAGATGCAGCCTCTTGTTTCCCAAACATGGCCGCCAGGTCCAATGGTGCTTGTCCTGTCTTATTCGTAGCAGCTGGATCTGCACCACACTAGTGGAAAAGAAATAGCAAACTGAACAAAATCAAAGTTGTAATTGTCAGATCCCTGAACAGCAAGCACATTTACATATTGTAAAATACTTACTTATCAATTGTAGGGCATGTTTTGCAAACACCTGCATTTTTACATTGCATTTTCAATTATTTTAAGTGCAAATGTTGAAAGTTGATTTCCATTCTTCAAATCGTGATTGGCCCTTAAAAAATACTGTTATTAAGAATATCATGCACCGAAGGTATCTCAGTTTCACTTTAAATGGAACCTCCAAGCCTACATGGTGATTTTTTTTTTCAACATTAATTTCTCCACTATGATTTAAAAAATGCAAGCATGAGTTAACAAGAACCTATATGTCACCAACTACAACCAGTGCAATCATGTTCGTTATCCGGCTCAGTTTTACATTTTTATTTTAACAACAGATAAAAAATGCTTTCATGTATTCTTTCTTTCCTGGATTCAGACATGTTCTGAAAGATTGTCACACTTAACAAAGTCATTCAGGGAGAATATTTTGGTGCCAAAAAGCACTAATCAAAAAGTCATATTTAAAAAAAAAACCGGTTCAGGGCTTGTTTCCAGAAAAATCTGGTATTAACTCTCTATTGTGTTGCTGTAGCTGAAATTGAATTCTTGTCACAAAAATATATGAACTGAGCAACAGAACATTTTAAAAGCAAAGTATCCCTACTGTAACTGAACATAGTCTCAAGTAAAATGGCTGCATCATACTAAATAATAAAATCCTCATTCAGCATGCAAATAATCTTAAGTATACTTTCACTTAACAAATGTCACTCAGTGCACTCACCTGCAATAGTTTAAATATCATGAACAATTTTCCTTCAACACAGTTCTGAACTGCAACGTGTAAAGGTGTGTTTCCATCCAGATTGAATTTGCTTATCTAAGCAACAAAATTAAGAAATTATATTGACCATCATTTTTAGGACAAATTTCAATTTCTGAGTAATTCAACTACGCCAAGTTTTAAAAAATATTAACAGCATCAAATTAAAGTTTGTGTGGAGTTACACAGTTTTTTCTATACAAACATTTACTGGGTACAAACTTCAAGACAAAACAGTGGTTACTAACAACATTATTTTAACCCTTTTACAATAACTAAATGGTGAAAGTTTTATCTTCTGCTAACCTTACAGCCACAGTTCATCAGTAAATCCATCATATCAGAGCGCCCTTTGAACACTGCCAAGTGAAGAGATGTGTTTCTGTAGTAACAAAACAATAACCAATGATAAGCTAATAAAATGTGAAGACCATATAAGTACAATACAAACAGTCCCTGGTATGTTGGAGTTATCTAGGACCAATTTGATCAACCATTTGACACCTAAATTGTGTGTTAAAGATAAAATTGTACGACTAGTTAGATTTTAATTTTAAGAAATACTATTCAAAAAATGTATTAGAGGAGGATTCTACAAAACACCTATGTGATTTTGTTTGGAGAAAAAGTAATATTTAAAATAAGGAACTTTCTTTTTCAGTTTTGTCCCGAAATGCCATTATCCTGTAAAAAATACTATAAAACCACATGTAAACTCTTAACTCACCCTTTACTGTCTTGAGCATTTACATCAGCATTGTGATATACAAGTGATAACGCTATTTCTCTGCAACCTGTAACAAATTTATCATGACAGAGGTATTTATTCTAGGACAGTTCAAATCTCATTCTCCAAAATAAAATTGAGCCAAAGTGTGAAATTTACAAACAAGCCTATCACTCAATGAACTATCAATTGTTTTTTTTGTTGTCAAAATTCTCCTAATTTATGTAATTGTCAAAATTTTCAAAAGAACTAATAAATACACATTATTTTGCAGTACAGCAAATACCATTTCATCTTTAAAATACAATATTTATATAGACGAGTATTGTTTATATAGTATTCTATAGAGGAATCTGCAAACATATTCAAAAGCGCAATCCCTTGCGAAAAATGTCTATAGAATTGTCTATAGAATTCTATAGAACAATTCTATAGAATTATGTAGAAAACTCTATAGAATTCTATAGAGCTCTGTAGAATTCTATAGAGAGCTCTATAGAATTTTATAGAGAGCTCTATAGAATTCCATAGAGAGCTCTATAGAATTTTATAGAAAGCACTATAGAATTCTATACAGAATTCTATAGAAAATTGGAACAATTTCTATAGAATTCTATAGAAAGCTCTATTAATAGAATTCAATACAGAATTCTATAGAAAATTGGAACAATTTCTATAGAATTCTATAGAATTCTATAGAATGTATAGATAATTTGACACTTTCTATAGAATTTCTATAGAGGATTCTATAGAATTCTATAAAGGGTCTATAGAAGTCTATAGAGGGTCTATAGAGGATTCTATAGTGTTGGTCACTTTTTATGGAATTCTATAGAGAATTGCGGATTTTTTCCTTTATGTATTTATGTCAGATCCATTATTTTTTACATTGTGGTTTTTTATTAAACATTAAAATAATTATATTTGCATATATTTTAATAGCATATAAGTTTTTTTTAAACAAAAATTTCAGAAAACCACCTTTTAGCTAAAACTTACTAAATCTAGCTTCCTCTTGTCTCTTGATACTGACTTAGTTGAACCTGAGTCATACGTATATTTATTCACTACTTACAAACAAGATCTTAGTAATTAGAATAATGATTTTTGGAATTGTGAAAATAATTACATTGATGTTAGTCAAGTACTTTAAATGTAAGAAATAGTAACAAGATAGACAAAGAAAGCTTTATAATCATTTCTTAAGTTTAAAAAATCATCAGTTTACATAGTAATAGAAAAACATATCACAAAAAATGACAATCCAACTGCTCTATGGAATTCTATAGAACTATATAGAAAATCCAATCGAATTCTATAGAGCTCTCTATAGAATTCTATAGAGCTCTATAGAGCTTTCTCTATAGAATTCTATAGAATCCTCTATAGAATGTTCTGTAGGATTTTTTGGTTATAACATTTTGACACTGCTGATTTTGATGCTTATGAATATTTATCAATTTAATAATTATAAAGCTAAAATTGTTAGTTTACCATAACTGAGCAATTCCTAATAAAAACAATTAAACTAATTAATTTATTGATTGCTTAATGCACTAATTAAAAATAAATAAATTATTAAATCCCAAAAATGTTTTTCATATAGGTGCAACTGAGAGGCTTTATAGAATTTCTATAGAGCCTCTATAGAATCTCTATAGAGCTCTATAGAAGCTCTATAGAATTCTATAGAACATTTTCGTAAGGGAAATGTCTGTTGTTGTGGGCTTATTAAGTTAAAAGTAAAATTATCAGTGTTTGATATCAATTAAACGTGTGAATGAGCCCAGGGCTTTGAATAGTTTTATATTGCCTGATCATCTTGTACTTGCAGGTAGCAATTAAGCTTTAATCACCGGGGAAGGGATCTTGACAAAAAGGTAGGAGTGTGAGGCCCTTTAACCGTATGGTAAAAATTGCTTTCCAAAGACATACCTCATGGTAAAAACACACTGAAAACCATATCCCATGATAACAAAATTCTAAAAAAAGTACCCATGGTAAAAAAAGCAGAAGTAACTGTTTGTAAGGTGGGTTTTTGATCGACAAATATCAACAGAATTTTTTTTCATGGTAAAAATTTTCAAATAAACATGGCAAAAACAGATTCTGAAAAAAGAGCTCATGTGGTGGCATATATCAGTATATAATTATATATAAATGTTACTTTATAATCTCTCTTTAACCTTCTCAGGGATACTGTCACCAGTCATTTCCCCCACATACTGGGGATAATTTCCACTGTTTTGGGGCATGACTTACAATAACATTATTGCTAAAGGATTAATTTTAATTTCACTACTGTTGTTTTATCATACTGATTATTTCAGTATTTTACTTGACAAATCTTTCAGGTACTTTTGAAAGTGTTATACATTTCTTCAATGTAATGCTGCACATTGTACATGACTTCTTTATTATTGCCCACTTTTGTAAAGGCAATTTTTTGTCAACTGAAAGAACCTGTTAAAAGAGCTATTTTCCAGGGCGTAGAATTCTTTAGAGGACTCTATAGGATTCTGTAGAATGTTCTATAATATAGTATTTTTTTGTGAAATGGTAGTCTCTAACACACACTACATATCTTATAAATTTACTAAATAAATTGTCTTAAAACTATAAACTCAAAAAGTCAGAAAATTTTTTAAAATTAATAGACCATATTATTATTAGACGCACCCTTGTTGTATATAGGGATAGAAATTTATATAGCGATCGAAACTTATATAGGGATTGAAACTTATATATAAACTCAATTTGGTAGTATTTAACTACTGCATTGTTTTAAGAAAATTAAAAATAACCCATTAAAAAAAATAATTACAAATACGACAAGGGTCTGAACTTAGACTAGTGAAATGGTTGTAATTGATATTTTATAACATTTTGACTTGCTGATTTTTTATGATGCATATAATATTTATCAATTTAATAATTATAAAGTTAAAATTTGTTAATTTAACTATCAATGCATAATTCCTAATTTAAGAAATAAACTAATTAATGTAGGCACTAATTAAAAAAAATAATTCATTAAATCCCAACATAGGTATTAGGTACACTTGAATCTTTAATCTCGGTTCAGTTATGTTAAATTCTATAAGCTTGATTATAGGGAAGCTCTAAAGAGCAAAATGGAGCGAGCTCTATACAATTCTATATAACATTTTCGTAAGGGGCAATATATGGTCAGTATACAGCGCTAAATTAACAATTTACAAAGTTTAATCGTTAACAATTTTCAGTACTACCTACGATTATTTTCTTGTATTTTGTAACTCAGGATGTAACAACAATGTACCATATTCTCAGTGATTTTTGCGATTTATATTTGTTTATTTATCAGATTTAAATCATTTTGATATTTTACTGCGCTCAGGACTGCGATGTCATTTAATCTCCGAAATCTTAAATCCTGATTCGGTGTCCTGGACTGAGTACTGGCAGATGTCGCTATTAAAAAAATGGCGACGATTGTAAATGTGCTGTGTCCTAATGGACGCCGAGAAAATATTAAAGTTTCTTCAAATACTAAACTGCTTCAAGTACTGGAAGATATTTGCAAGAAACATGGATTTCTTTCCGAAAAATACGAGCTGCGCCATGGTAGGAATCTACTTGATTTGACTATACCATTCCGGTATGCAAATTTACCGAATAATGCGAAGTTGGAAATGGTGAAATCAGATAAACCAAGATGTGAATTTAATGTTATCGTTGCTATACAATTAGAAAATGGTCACCGTATCCAGAACGAATTTTCTCCAGTTGCTACTCTTTGGGATATATTAACAACAGTTGAAAGTCAAAACGCCGAATTTCGTAATAATATTGCCTGTACGAAAACTAGTCCGAACTCGCAAGAAGTTAAGTTGCATCCTGTCTGTATTTATATGCGCGAAGAAATAATTGGAGAAAATGCTCTTCGCTCAATGACCTTACGTGGTCTTGGACTAACGGGCGGAAGTACTGTTATACGTCTTATGCATAGACAAGTTTCTGATGAGGTATTGGGGGAAATAGATGCGCGTTTAGAGCAAGACAAAGTTAAACGTCAAAGACGTGACAGAAAGTCTCATCAGTCACCAGCAGCTACAAATTTTCAGTCACCGGAGGAGTCCAGATTTATGACTGGCTATCGACAAGAAGTTGCTCAATCATCATCGGTGGACAACCAATCAGTTGATAGAAGTGTGGTTGATGGTAACATTGCTGTTGTGGTCCCGTCGTCATCAGTTTTTGATGTAACAGATCAATGTTGCTCCCAGACGAGAATACCAGTTCACCAAACTACCCCAAAGAAGCCCATTCACAATTTTGTTTCACCATTTGCTGACTTCAGATTTCCTGCGGACACTGAGGGGAAACATGTGTACAAAAATGAACTAAGCGAAGTTAACACTGAGGAATACATTCCTTGTGAACGTAAACCTTTATATTATCGGTTAGATGATAGAAAGATGGAAACATCTACTGAACAATCCACTGATCTACCAGATGAATTCTTTGAAGTAACAGAACAAGATTTACGAAAAATGATGAATGATTTGCAAAATAAAGTACTACTCCTAAATGAGCAGCCTTTAACGACTCAGTCAATAAAACTTCAACGTTTAGAAGAACAGATATCTAAATACAAGTATACAGTAATAAGATGTCAGTTTCCAGATCGAACCATTCTTCAAGGCATTTTTCGCCCACGTGAAACTGTGAGAAACTTGTACAAATTTGTTGCAGAATATCTCGTGGATAAATCCATTCCATTTTATCTTTACTCTTCACCACCCAAGGTAGAATTCAAAGATGAGAGCCAGTTACTTTATCACGTAAACCTTGTTCCCGCTGCTTACATTTACTTTGGTTCCACTGTTCATAAAGATCACTATCTGAATGTTAATCTTCTGCAACTTGTTGCATCAGCAGCGGATGCAAAACAGGAAGCTATGGCATTTTTTCCAACAGCTACTTCTGATGATAGTGAAACATCAACAGCATATGGATTTGCAACCAGTTCACAACCAGGAGTCAAGGCAGCTAAGAGTACTGATAAGTTACCAAAGTGGTTTAAGACAGTAAAAAAGTAGAAATGATAAAAGCTGCATACACATTGGAATTTATTTGTAATAAATTAAGGTAATTGATTGATCAATGTTGCAAACATATTATTGTAGTAATTTTTTACGAATAGGACACTCACAAATTACACTAGGTTTCCGAGTTTGTGACAGATACTCACATTTTTCCAACGTCATCAGCTTAGCCTGTCGGGGAATTGCTGGGGAAACACAGTATCCTGAATTGCGTATACATAAATATATACACACAAGCACTAATTTATGTATTTAGAATTTTGAGGGATAGGGGTCATGAGACTATTCCGGTAGATAGAGTGGGGCAAACTTGTTTTCCTACAGGTGTGAAAGGGATATTTTTATTTTCGTGCTGTGGGAATCATTGAATTTTATTTTGGTCGTGCAATG
>JAOXYB010031709.1:0-14555 GCA_028565635.1 Phoronis ovalis
TAATTAAATGTAATAATAAATTACATAATTAACAATTTGTACTTCAGTCAAATGTGCTTTACAGTATTATAATATTTTTCTTTTAAATTGTTTGATTGTTTATAAGAAATTTTGCTAAAATATTTAAAATGGTTACTATGACAATTACTGACATGATTACTCGATTTGATGTCCAATGGTAACAACGCATAAATCCCTTGTGAAGCATTATAATGATCGATTGTTTTATATAGCATATGTAAAATGTTGCATTGTGTTTAGTTTTTTATACATGTACATATAAAACCAACTGTTGATCAAGTCAACTCACGATAAGCTGATTCAGTATAGTTAAAAGAGGTAGTTGTATGTTCAAATTATTTTATCATAATGTATATTTTATAAATGAGAAACTACATGCAATAGTTGTAATTTGTATATCACAGTAAGAAATCGTAGTATATGCAATGTGTAATTTTTTGAAACAAAATAATTATCAGACTTTATCTGCTGTTTAAAATTTATTATAACGGAACTTTTTTTGTTTCATTTATCTGATTTTATTGCTTTTTTATTCAGTGCAAGTCATAGGTGTGGTACATCAGGTAGTGGTTTGCATACAGACGATGACATTCTTTTCGGTTCTCTTGTTCAACAGTCAGCTACTAGTTTTCCAGACTCATTATCACTATCAGTTCCCACTACTTTTGATGAAGTTGAGAGTATTGATTTTAATCACTCGCATTCTGTAGATTCAACAGTTTCGTCAGAAGGTAGCGAGTCGACTCAGCAAAGTGATTATAATGTACAACAGGCAAGGGCAACAACATCAGGTGTAAGGAAAGATAGAATATACATGGACTGGAATACTAAAGAGAAAAGTAGTCATACAGAAATTACTAAAACTCGTGGGCTAATTAAGTCAGATAAAAAGTACAGTGGTAATATGATGGCTTTGTCAAATTCACAATATATAAATTTACGGCGTAACAATGAAATTATTGATGATGATGGTGCTTCCCATCATGAAAGTGGTCACCGACTTTATCAACCTCTCTCAAAAACAGACAGTTTGGACAGCAGCTTCTCATATTTGAGCTCTGTTTCCACACCTAGTGATCATTTTTCTATGCTTGTAAATAGACAACATGCAGATCAGGTATTGTACAATTTAGGTTTTGGTGGTCCTAATAGTTTCCTTCCAGAGAGATTTGCTAGAGATTGGATGAAGAAAATCTTATCTGCCAGATGGAGGCCTACCCTAGCAGATACTGGCACTGATGATGTGCCTCAAGATTCAAATATCTTTCAGAATACTGTTCAGCACAACAACAATAGTAACAGTCAGTTTTCGTCAGGCAATTCAACACCATTTTCTCGTTTATCCAGCTTGTACAGCAGTAGTAGTGTGAGTGATGAGAAGTCTTTAACTGAAAAGAGACGACAGAGTATGTATAGCAGTAACTCCTCGTCAGACATGGACAGCTTAAATGATATTGGTCCATGGGATTTGTGTGAAAGTGAGAGAACAATAATATCACCTAAGGAAGAAAATCAAATAAAACAAGCCCTAGCAAGGCAACATTATAAAGATATGAGTGCAGATAGAAAGAGGAAGCTATGTACAAGACAGTTTTCTTTGCCTGTTAATTTACAAACTTTGAGTGAAGAAGATGAAGCTGGGAACAAGGTAACCTGGGAATCAGATGGATCAGTAAAAGAGCTAGACATACAAAGCAGAGATTCCATGAGTGAATATGCTGATTCTTCAACAAGCGGAGAAATAACTGAAATTAACTCTCGTAATTTAAGTCATTCTGCCAGCTTTGTTGTTGTTGATGATGGTGACATTTTTCCACAGAAGATGTCTTATGGTGAAATGTCTTGTGATTTGCATATTCCTAATCATGACACTCATCATAGCCAGTCACCAACCCCTTCTTCTGATAAATTTCTTGTAACACGAATTTCTGACCCAAGTCTGGAAGTTGAAAAAATTTGGATATCATCTTCAGAGAAGCAGCAAATTGTTAACATAAAGTCTCCAGGAAGTTCACTTTCAACAGATATTATCTTGACTACACAGAAACCAAAACCAAACAAGCTGGAAGTTCCTATGATTTCTAACAACATTTTAATGCCTGAATATCACCTTTTGTCACCACACTCTCCTGATATTTCGGGAGCCGTATCCCCTGTAACTGTTGTTGAAGCTGAATATCTTGACAATGCAAATGATATAATTGATACTCCTGGATCTGTCACTAAAGACAATACATTTACTTTGTCACATGATGGTGTAAATAGGAAGGAGAGTAGTACAGATTGCAGCTCTTTATGCATAGTTGTGCCACAACTTGCCAATATCCAGACAACTGATAAAGGAATGCAATATGAAATACAGAATGTGCATCACTGCCAAGACAGTGATGCGCATTTACACAAGTTCACACAAACATGTTTGGAAGACTGTAGTATACATACCAAGCCTGATATTAGTTATATTGAAGCAGGTGTCCAGACTGATATCACTACTCTTGCAGAGGTGTGTGTAGAATGCGGTGACAAATTAGGCCTAGTGGCTGTTACATCAAAATACCAAAGATATAAAGCTATTGACCAAACTATTGACCGACTTACTAAGAAAATGAAGAAACATCAGCACCATCTTCATGTAAATGAGAGCAATATACCTTGTTCTTATTATGAGCTAAGCCCCGTGTCATTAAAGAAAGAAATATTTCTAAATAGCATACGGTTTTCTCCGATTGGAACTAGCTTTGATTCAACCACTGGCCAGATTTCTTCAATTATTAATGTACAAGACAATATTGTCAACAACCCAAGTGATAGTATAACCCATACAAGACCACTTCATGTACAGAAGATAATGTCAACAATGAGTTTAGATGAAGGAAACTATGGAGATATAAATAGCATTGAGGATGATGATGGTACTGGTGAAAATCTATCAGATAATGGAAATTCTCTAGATCAAAAAGATGTTCCTTTATGTGCCACTCCTGAACCACTCAGAAATAGAGAAGAAAATAAAAAAACATCTGCCTGTTCAGAGATCAGTAGTGCTCATTCTTCCCGTAGAGAAAGTTTTCGTAGGCAAGATTCATTTGATATTTTCTTTGGTTTAAATGAACACTCAAGTGACATGTCAGATTCTGTATTTGTTCAAACATTTGGCTCATATATTAATGGATCATGTGATAACAGTGAGGTAGCTGACTGTAGTGGAAAAAAACACAAAGATGTTTTTATCAGTATTCAAAAGTCAAGTGAAGAAAATGTGGTTGGCACCAAAGTGAATAAAGGTGATAACATGTCTGGAGAGGATCTGCATGAAATGGAATATTATGACCAGCCAAGAGATATGGGCAAACCTACACCATGGACAACATCTTCAGTTGAACTAGATGGAATTGCTGCCTCTATAGTCAGTGGCTTGTTTATCAAAGAACCTTACAAAAGTACTCTACGTGATGAAATCTTGAAAGAAATAGCTATGGACTATGATGTTGGAAATAGTTCAACAGACCTGATGGCATTATCTGAAGATGAAAGTGCGCATACTGATGCACATAAATTGTGTAGCAATGCTACTGAATATAAACCATATAGTGTTTATTCAGATAAACCAAATATGATTTCCAAAACCTATAAGAGTAAACGTGGTAATAACAATACTTTTTTAAAATACAGTTCTTGTAATGGTTTCAAATTATACGACCAAAAGTTGGATATCTCTGCATCTTCTTCTGTGAACTATACAAAGGATTCAGCAGTTGACAGTATGACTAAACATGGAAATACAGCATGTTGGCAGAATAGACAAATTAAGACAAAGGGTTTGGTCTGCTTAAAAAATGAAATAATACCATTAGAACAAGATGTATGTAAAAAATCACTGGTTAGCTCATCAAAAAACGTTGATGAATGTAGCTACCACAGATCTATATACAACTGCAGGTACTTTGTGTATATATAGCCAGGTGTTGTACATATTAATAAGGAATATTAGTTTTGTTATTTAATGTAGTTATAGCTGCCTGTAATTGACTACTGTTGGCTCCCATGAGATGTATGTGTTTAATATATCATTTAATGTAGTAACTTGTTGATGTGTAAGTGCACAATATATTGTTAACTTAAAAATATACATGAACATGCAATAAAAAATGTGTTAAAAAGGTGTTGATCTTTCAAAAGTCAGATCATGGATAAACCATACTTACTTTTATTACAGTACTCTTACATACAGTTTCTTATCTTTAACTTTAACCTTTTTATGATAACATTTTATTGCCTTTCCTGTTATAAACTCATTCTGATATGTCTGTTTGCATTGGCCTGACCATTATTGTTGTGCATGATTCTAGTGTGTTTAGTAGCAGGAGAATGCAAAAGCAGTATGTTTGGAATTGTTTGCATGGTCCTATGTTCAGTGATAAAATAGCAAAGCTAAGGTCAAAGCTAAGGTTGGTATTATTTAGTATTGTGGAATGGGAAAACTGATATTTGTAATGAAGAAGATATCTTGATTCAGTGTACAGTTCAGCTGCTAAAATGAGACAATGGTTATACTTGAATGTTGAAACAAGTCTCAAAAATGACAAATGTATGTTCCTATTATCCCCCCATTAATTTTATGTCATATAGAACTACCAGGCTTAGGCTTGATTTTAGTAGCATGGCAAATGTTGTTTTGTTATTGTAATTTTGGTTTGCATGATAACCATTAAAGCTTAAGCTCCAAGCCATTCATGCTAACAATAGCAATGGACTGATATACATCAGAATGCCCAAAATAAAAGTGTATTAAGCTTATTCTAGTTAATAGTTAATAAGAATTAGATATTATATGAGTTATATGAGACATGTATTTTTGCAAACTGTCTAGGATATGATATAGGAGGTCTGAAAGTCTTTTCTGTTCTAGATTATTTATTAAGCTTTCCTATGATAGGAACTTATCTAAATTTTATTAGCTTAATATTTTAATATATGCAAACCCTTATTTGCTATAATTTATTAATGTTAACTATGAACTGTGATTGGACTTTCATCACTGAAAAATAAAATATTGTATTTTAGTCACAGCGAGACAGAGATGATGGATTCCAATCTGGAAGACGGTGAGATTGACATATCGGAGGAAGCCAGGCAGATAGAGGAGGAATCTGCCAGTATACAGAGGCAGATGGAGCTGGAGAGGAAAGCTAAGCAAAGCACTGGCAAAACTATGGTTGTTAACCAAGTTATTAGGTGAGTTGTTGTTACTGTCCCTTTCAAGCAATGTAATAACATGTGAGTCCAAAACAATGCAGACTATTTCAATGTAAGCATGAACATTTTCTCATCTAAATCAGGGTACAAGAAAATAAGGAAATCATCATGATTTATTTTCAAACAAAGCAAACAAAATTTGTATTAATACTTGTAAAATTTAAATTCTAATGAATAATGCATAAATTTGAAAAGGACTATTTTTATGAAATGTTTTAAGTTAAATTACACATTCATCCTACTTTTGTGCAAGTACAGGTCTAGTTTTAAAAGTCTATGTGCATATTATACCAATGTTTACTACAGGGGGGCAGTCAATATAAAAGTGGGTACGCATGTTCCAACAAAATTTTGCGTGAAAGGGTATGTTTTTCGAACCGCCAGTGCGTTACGCGCTTAGCGTCTGTTTTTTACCTAAAATCATGAAAAGGGGTGGTTTTTTGGAGGTGTGACACTTCGTTAGGGTTGTTTTTTCCCAAAAGTCACTTAATCCTTAGTGGTGTATTTTTTTCAAAATTTCACTTCGGTAGAGCCTTTTTGAAAAGCCATGTTGGAACATGGGTACCCACTTTCATACTGACTGCCCCCCCCCGGGATGTTTACTCACTTATTCTTCTGGGCAATATTGTTTAAATTAATGAGATTTATGATATATTGACAGTGAAAAAGATGAAGTTGATAGCAACCATGAGACAATATCTATAAATGAGAATGAGGAACAAGTTATTAGCATGGAATCCCACCATATAGAGTTAGAGTCTGAACAAATACAACATGAGTTAGAACGAGAAAGAAAAGCTAAACTAATGTCTACCCCAAAGTTGTCCTTATTAGATAGCAAAATGTCATCATCAACACCTAATTTATCTGTTATTCCAAAGGTAAGTGTTCTTACCAAAGGCTTAATTTAGGTACTTCTGTGCTGTATACAAAACAAGGTAATCAATAATAGATCACGTTTCAAAAGCTGCAATGTATATTTCTTGTGAAATTTAATACAGTATGCAAATAAATTCCTGTATTTACTTTTAAATATTTTATTTGTGATTTCTTAAATATTTTTTTTTGTTGAGATTAAACTAATCATGCTGCTTGTTTGTCTTTTGTATTATTCCTATCAAGTTCAATGTGGTTTCTGTATTAGTTTACAAAAGAATTGTGTAGTTGTAGATCACAAAGTTGTAATTATAACTACTGATGATTATGCACTAACTGTAGACATAACACCTGATCCCAGGGAAAGAAATTATTGTTAGTAAAATGAGCATCTTTTAATGAATATTGTTTTAGAATAATGAACAGGTGCATAACTATTGAAAACTATGTTTATTTTAGTAAGCAGCACTTTAACAAATATATGAAACAGCTTCATAATTTTATTAATGAACATAAATAATGATGCTTTGCAAGTGCAAGGAGATTATCTTGAATGTCTCTCAGAGTTCTTGTACTTCATGCATGTATCAAAGGGATCGTGCTTTCACTTTTTCTGCCCATTTCACTTTAGTGCATGGGCATATAGTGGTGGGTGGTGCGTCGTCATTGTAATTCTCTTATGTAATACTTTCTTTGTCTAGCAATAACAGCTTCAATTTTGTCTGATCAGCTTCATATTTAGTACAGGGTAAATATCGCTCAAAGTGTATGTTGGACGTAATTTTGACTTTGGTTATTTCCAATATGGCCAGCTGGTAACAATATTTGTTCCCTAGAGGGTATGTCCCATTATACCTGTTATGAGAAAAACAAAATGTTGACTGGACAATTCCAAGATGGAGTCACGAAGGACTGCTTCAGTTTTTATTCAATCAGATCCATGTTTTGATCCTGATCGCTTCCAAGATATCCGACTAATAGCAATGTTTGTTCTTGAGAATGTACCCCCCAATTACAACTTCAGTTTTTATCCCATCTTCATATACCGTACAGAGTAAGTTCAGATCAATGTTAGGTTATGTATAATTTAGACCTGGGTTACTTACAATATGGCTAATTAGTGTTTATGTTTATAACCAAGAGAGCACATCACTTTGTGCTACTTTCCAGAAAAACGAAGCCTTGACTGGATAGTTCGAAGTGGATTCATCAAGACCATGGGTGGATGTATTATGTGACATTTCAGAAGGACCTGGAAAAGTGGGTCAATGCCAGTCGGAATCTTTGACATTTTTCTTTGTGGGTAACACTTTTTGTCTTGCAATAACTCCTCTTCAGTTTTTATCTGATCGGCTTCATGTTTGGTAAAGGGTAAATACAGGTCAAAGTAGAGGTCTGTTTTGTCCTTGACCACTACCAATATGGCTGACTTGCATTAACTGGACCAGTACAAGATGGTTTTATGAAGGCCATAGATGATTGGGCAAGGGGGGATTTTAGAATGACCTTGAAAAGTGGGTCAATTGCTGATCTGAATCTTTGATGACATTTATTGTATCCTATACTTTGCCTTATGTATGTAACACTTAAGGGAACTACTTCAAAAATTGCTCTGCCCTTGTGTCTATAAACTGCAACGGGATGTAATCCTAAGGATATGATGGGCATCTGACATGACATATATCTTGTTCCTTGTGTGTGACTCCATTGTTGAAAACTAGTACCATGAAATAAACTGGTGTAATCAGTTAAACAGCATCATTGTAAACATTTTTTACAGATATTGAAGATTTTATTCTGTTTCCATTAAGTTTCTACCCTGTCCTGTAATTTTGGTTAAGTATGATTATAAGACTGTCACACTGTTTTAATTTTTTATAGAATGATGATAATGAACTTAGTAGAAGAAAGTTGGAACTCCATGAACTGAATGAAAGTGTAAAACTAGCTAAAGATGACAAGAAGGTATGAAAAGCTAGCAATTTCATTCTACTGATTTTTTGTACTGCTAACAATCAGTTGTATTTCTTGTTTTTTTTTGTTAAAACATTCCATAACGAGATTTCGGTACCTGTGCTTATTAATGTTTTTCAGCAGATGGTAGCATTGCATACTTTCTATGTGCAGTTTTCTACTGAGGGTTGACAATGGGAATAGTTTTGTATCCATCCCTGTTTATGAATAGTAAAAATAGCCCATTTTGGAACATGAGCTCAAATTTCATATCCTTTTTAAGACCTACGTATAGATGAGCTAAGTATTCATACCCTTTATGGTACAAGATAGTGAAACCGGTCAGATCAATCAGCCTATTTCATTTGTGGGACCAGTTAGTAAAACAATCCTTTTTCAGTACTAAATTTGTGTTTTTGCTAGAATTAATTAATACCTTTTTCAGTGCATCCTGGGTTTCCCATCTAACCTGTTAGAAAATATACCCTTTCACCCTGTTTTTTGTAATGCCAACTATTTTGACGGTTTTTACTCTCACCAAGAATTTTCTATTATGTTTGTTTTAGGTTATGACCTTAATGTTATAACATGATTGTACATAAATGAGTGCAAGTTACATGTAGTTGACTCGATGTTTCCCACACTTCCTGTTGTCACCTTCCTTTCTTCTACTTTTTGTCTTTTATTCTAGGCTTTGTTAAAGGACTTAAAAACATTACAAGAAAGTATAAAACGCATGCAGAAAGACATCAAGCTTACAGAAAAACAGGCAAAGGACAACAGAGGAAAAGCAGAGGAGGAAAGGTATGAACATATTTAGTAAACAAAATTTTGAATTCTAATTTTATTTTTAAGTAGCTTTTAACAAGATTGCTGGCCTCTTAAGTTCAAAAATAGAAAATTTTAAATCTATAGTTTTATCGTTAATATGTGTAAACTTCTAGATCCCAACTGATGCTTGTTGAATTTAAGAAGAACAGTTCATCCCAGGATCTAGAGAAATTAAAGTCAGATGTTCTAAAAAAAAAGCAGAAACTAAAGGATGTGGAAGCATCACTTAAAAAACAACAAAATGAACTCAGGGCATATCAGGCATTGGGGCTGTCAAAAGAACAGGTAAGCAAATTTATTAGTGTCTAAAAATGCCAGTCTGACTGTTCTGTTGCATCTTGAAAAGACTATTTGCATGCCGTAGGTGGCATAGCATAATGAACCCAGTTGATCCCATAATTTCATGTGTTTTATGAATAATCAATCCCACAAATCTGTATGGTTAGGTTCTTTCTATTTCAGTGCTCGAATATTTCTTAAGATGCCAGTGATGCAGTTTTCATAGAAAGAGTTTGTTTCAGTCTAACTTGTATAATTTTCATATAACTAATACAACTACTATGCACTATCACTACAGCAACAGTAATAACTCCAGCTCTGGTATGCCAGAACATGTAACTTTTGCCTAATCTATTGTTCAAGTAATTAATTGTTTCCTGAAGTTAGCACAATTAAAAGAACATTACAGTCTAACTTGTATAATTTTCATATAACTAATACAACTACTATGCACTATCACTACAGCAACAGTAATAACTCCAGCTCTGGTATGCCAGAACATGTAACTTTTGCCTAATCTATTGTTCAAGTAATTAATTGTTTCCTGAAGTTAGCACAATTAAAAGAACATTACAAAAAGCAGTTCCAAGTAGCTAATTGGTTGTTTAAGTTTGAACACAGAATCACAACACCATGAATTATTTCGCTATTCCATCTAGTACCTGTAGCAGTGTGTAATGTCCAACCTGTGGTAGTACTTTCATATTCTGAAATGTTGTTACAGAGTAATCAGCACTTTAAGGAAACACAATAATATTTGGTCAGGAATCTGTATAATATGTTGCACCCATTTTAAACATGTATTAAATTGTTATGTTTTTATGAACAGGTTCTTGACATAATGGAAGAGTACAAACAGTTGCAAGCGAAGCTTAGGAATGTGGAAGGAATAGAACTGGAACGAAATGAATTAGAGAGACAGCTGGATGCCACAAAAGATGAATTGTTTAATGAACAGAAAAGATCTAGAGCTAAAGCAGAATCTGTTGAAGAGGTAAGTGTCACATCAGCAATTGAGTTGTCAGGATAAAATCCTTTTTAACTGAATTTCGCCTTGGAGGGATTTGGGACCAAAATAGCATGTAAAATATTTTGTGGAAAAAAAGATCATGCTCTGTTCTTATCTCTAACATATACATTCATTTGATTGAGTTTGTTTTTCAGGATTTGGATGCAACACAGCAACGACTTGAAGAAGCTTTACTAGACAGGGAATCATCACTGGAAAAGGTACAACAGCTGGAGAACAAGTACAAGCAGTTAGAAAAGAAAAATATTGAAATAGGCAGGGTAGGAAATAATGCTACATATCATTTCTATACCTTACGGTTTAGAGCAATGCTTGGCAGTAATAATCCTTGCTCTTGTAACAAATGTGTAAAGTCTAAATGAAATAGTGACTATCATTTGCAATAGAGGTACAGTACACTTGATAGCAAACTGCTTTGTTACTATATGCATTGTATATTTCATAGACGCTAAGGTCAGAGTAAATACATGCGAGAGATTAGTGTTTTTGTGACGTCATTTGTATATATAAGTAAAAAAATTAGCAAAATTTTAGCAAGTGTTACAGCCAAATGAGGGTGACTTGGTATGTCTGTTATTTCTCAGTAAATTTTATGCATTATTCAAACTTTTTTAGTAACTACTTAATAATTCCATTCAACATCTTGTGTTGTGCATTCTGTAACAGAAATCAAAATTACAAACAAATGCTCTCACTTTAGGAAAAGTCACGAGAGTTAGAAAACTTGCGAGAAAAGCATCAAAATGATATGTTTGAATTACGCCTGAATCTGAGTAAAGAAATGGGTGAGATAAAGGATCAACTTCAGCTAAAGACTGATAAAGTTGCAGAATTACAGGCAGACGTAAATCATAAGGATGAGCTAAACTTACAACTGAGGTAGTTACATTTGACATAAAACTAAAAATTTAAGCATTCATCGAAGTAGTTTTGTGAATTTCCCTGAACTGTGCAAAACTCTAGTCATAAAAAGAGAAGTGTCTTGCTTCCACCAGGTGTCACTGCCACTAAAGAAGTATCTTTTAAGCTTGCTGTTTTTCCTATAATTGGTTTAATTTAACTTTAAGTTAAAAGAAATTTGTTTTGAAGGTTGAATTTAAATGGAAAGAATGTAGTACTCATAATGTAAAGTTTATTCTTTTTTTACAAATCATAAACTTCAGTTTATTTTGATATTGATGCTGCAAGTACTAAGTATGCGAATATGTTGCTTTTTTAGGAATCAACTAATTGAAGTTCAGCATGAATTAACTAAAGAGGTAGAGTTAAAGGACAGTCTTGCAGAAGATCACCAAAGAAATGTGCAAAAAATTAGGAATGAAATGGTGAGAGATTATTTATCAGCTGAGAAAGAAAGAAATGTCAACCTCATGTTGTTGTATATACAGTACTCCTATTGGCCATATTGCGATGCATTTATATTAAATACCATTGCAATGATACCAGCAAAAGAAAATTGTTCTATTTTAAGATAGAGTGAGTTAAAAAGTCACTAAGCACCAAATATATTTCTTTGTCAAGGATGGTGTAAAGATCCAACAAAAAGAAGCTGCCTTGGTAGAAAAACAGCAAGCACTTGAAGTACTGAGGGCTGAAATGGAGCAAGAACGAGTGCTCACTGTTTCTAATCTGGAAGACAGTATGACTCAGCAACTTGTGGACTATCAACAGGCATTACATGTAAGTCAGTTTTGCTATATGATATCTGATTCAAGCTTAATATGTAGATGGTAAACTATTAAATAAATTCAGGTAACTATTGTGCAATTAACCTTACTCTTTAACTTGTATTATTTGTAAAATAAATCTGAATCAATGTCCGAAGTTTAAGAGTTGAAAGTATTATCTAAGTATTACCTAAATAGATGAAGCTGATGATGTTGCCAGATGCTGTTGAAGGTGAAGACTGATGTTGTTGATGATCATGAACACTATCTAGAGCTTTTCAAACTGTTTTAATTATCACGCCCATGTCAAATAACCCAAAACTATGTGACACAAGATTAAATTTGTAAGTATGCTAGCTTATCTTAAATTTTAAAGCTCCAGTAAGTTTTGCTATTTAGTAAATTCAAATTTTTTCCAGGATAAAGAAGTCGAATTGGATGAAATGCAAGAGAGGCTGCAGCAGCAACAGGAATCAGCTAAAAGACAAGTACAAGAAAAGGTCGGTCTCATTTCCCTGTTCAAAAGTTATAAAGCTTAGCGAGAGAGTGTGAATGTGTACATATTTAGCAGAAATTACCAGAAAGCCTGTCATTATTATAAGATATACTGAACTATGTATTAAAATGTAGATAAACCTTTACCCTATTTTCATTAAAATGACTTCAATGCTTTAATTCCCACATTAGAGTTGCTTGTACCTAATTTTTATACTAGAATATTCCCAAATCTTTTTTTATGCCCATCCACATAGTGGCTGGGCATATAGTCGTAGCGAAGGCATCGTTGTCGTATGTAACACTTTCTTTGTCTTGCGATAACAGCTTCAGTTTTTACCCAATCAGCTTCGTATTTGGTACAGGGTAAATACAGGTCAAAGTGCAGGTCTGTTTTACTTTTGACCTTGATTACTTCCAATATGGCAGACTGGTGGCCATGTTTGTTCCCGAGAGGGCACGTAACATTGCGTCTATAGCCGCAAAGACGAAGCGCTGCCTGGATAATTCAAAGGTGATTATAGGAAGACCATAGACTGGTGGGCGTAATAGGCAAAGTGACATTTTTAAATGACCTTGACAAGTAGGTCAAATGCCGCAACGATTCTTGGACATTTTTTGCTGTGCGTAACATTTTCTTTGTCTCGCAATAACTGCTTTTAGTTTTTATCCGATCAGCTACATATTCTGTACACAGTAAGTACAGGACAAAGTACAGGTTATGTGTAATATTGACCCAGATTACTTCCAACATGGCCGACTGGTGGCCATGTTGGTTTGCGAGATTGCACATCATAATAACACCTTCAGTTTTTATCCGATCAGTTTCATATTCGGCACAGAGTAAGTCCAGGTCGCAGTACATGCTATGTGTACTTTTGACCTAGATTACTTCCAATATGGCCGACTGGTGGCCATGTTTGTTCTCGAGAGAGCCCGTAACATTGCGTTTATAGCCGCGAAAACAAAGCCCTACCAGGATGATTCATAGGTGGATCTAGGAAGGCTATAGATTGGTGGGCATAATAGGCTAGGTGACATTTTAAAATGACCTTGACAAGTAGGTCAAATACCATTATGAAACTTCGACATTTTTTTTGCCGTGCTTAACACTTTCTTTGTCGTACAATAATTGCTTCAGTTTTTGTCCGATTAGCTCCATATTCTGTACAGAATAAATACAGGTCAATGTACAGGTTATATAGAATATTGACCCGGATTACTTCCAATATGGCCGACTGGCAACCATGTTGGTTCCTGAAAGGGCACGTTATAATAACAGCTTCAGTTTTTATCCGACCAGCTTCTTATTTGGTGCAGAGTAAGTACAGGTACCAGTACAGGCTATGTGTAATTTTGACATAGATTACTTCCAATATGGCCGACTGGTGGCCATGTTTGTTCCCAAGAGGGCACATAATGTTGTATCTAAGATGAAGCGCTGCCTGGACGGTTCAAAGGTGGTTCTAGGAAAGCCATAGGTTAATGGGAGTAATAGGCTAAACGATATTTTAAAATGATGTTGACAAGTAGGTCAAATGCTGGTACAAATCTTACAATAACTGCATCAGTTTTTAGCCGATAAGTTCCATATTCGGTACAGAGTAAGTACAGGTTATGTATAATATTGACCCACATTACTTCCAACATGGCCGACTGGTGACCATATTTGTTCCTGAGAAGGCATGTCACTTTGCGTTTATACCCGCAAAGATGAAGCGCTACTTGGACAATTCAAAGGTGGTTCTAAGAAGGCTATAGGTTGGTAGCCCAAAAAATGGGTCACTTTTTCACAAATTAATCCCAAAAAATGGATTAACTTTTCACAGAAATGCCCATAAAGATTGGTCTACTTTTCAACAAACCCTAAAAATATGGGGGTTTTTTCCGATTTTATTTAAAAGTAGCAATTCCAGGGAACTTTTTCAAAAAAAACCCTAAAATATTGGTTTGTGACAGAAAACCCTATAAATGGGTGGATATTTTGAGTTTGGGCTGCACATACCCATCTAAAAATATGGTCAGTTCTCCCCCGGGGTAATGCGTCAGACAGCAGATACAGTCATTTTAAATAAGAATACCCCACAATGATAAACCAGATTATAATGCATGATGTATTCTATTCTTTTCTAATGTAAAAAACCAAT